>VTGD01000070.1:0-288245 GCA_013406985.1 Calonectria crousiana | reverse complement strand
AATTATCTAAGGCTGCTGAAAGCAGCCCTTTATAGGTCAAATTAGCCCCTGTAAGGATCGCTTACAGCGGCTCGTAGCGGCCTGTGGCGGCAGCCTAAGGCTGTTAGTCACAGCCGGCGGCTGCTAGCGGCGGCCTGCGGCGGCCTGCGGCAGCCTTCGGCAGCCACTAGCCTGCTCATCCAAATACGCCAATTTCGGCCGTATAACAATAATAAAGTATAAGAAGTATTTAAATAACTATAAAATACTATTACTATAGAACCTGTACTTATAATATTTGACCTAGATTAACTAATAAAATTAGAAATAAACTCCTTAGATTTTACCCTAGGAGTCTAGATTAGATAATAAGATGACTAAGGTTGCTTATACCTAATTATATTCTACTTATATAAGCTATATAGCCTAGAACTTAATTATTCTATTTATAATAAAGAGTTCCTTGCTATTATTAATACTTTTAAAGAATTCTAGTACTACTTATTAGGAGAAAAATATAAGATTATAGTATATATAGACTATAAGAATATCTTTTACTTTACTATTACCTAGAAGCTTAATAAAAGATAATTCTATTATACTAAATATCTTTTTAAATTTAATTATTAAATTATTTATATTAAGGGAACTAAGAATAGTTAAGCTGATATTATTAGCTGCTAATTAGACTACTATAAGAAAAAACCTTAAATAAAAGAATAATTGTTTTAATAGAACCTTAATAGGTCTTATAAGTAGATACTAATTAGCAGAATAACTATTAAAACCAAGAAACTAATTGCTGTAATTAGAGTAAGAGGATATATTAAGAAAACCCCTATAGCAATAAAAGAACCTTTATAATAAGTAGAATAGGATAATCTACTAATAAAAAGGATTAAAGCCTATAATCTGGCTCTTCCTGATAAAGAGAAAACGGATTTACTCTAAGTACCTAAGGACCTCTAGATGGACTTCCTGCAAGAAATCCATGTATATTTATTATATAGATATAAGGGAATTAATAAAATCCTAGAATAAGTTAAATAGACCTTTTTTTTTAGTAAGATAAAGAAAAAAGTTAAATAAGTATACAAGGAATATAGCCTCTATTAATACTTAAAAAAACTAAGGTATAAGTCCTATAAACTACTATAGCTATTTCTAGTTATATAATAACTATAGGACTTAATTATAATAGACTTTATTACTAACCTACTCCTTTTAGTAGACTTTACTATAGGAGTATATTATAATAGTATTTTTATTATTATTAATTACTTTATAAAAATAGTATATTATATTCTTTATAATAAAGTAATAAATAAGAATTAATTTATTTATTTTTTCTTTTAATATATTATTATAGTATATAGATTATTAATAGAAATTATTTCTAATTAAGGATAATCCTTTATATTTAAATTCTAGTAAAGTTTAATATCTCTAATAGGCCTAAATTATAAGCTAAATATAGCTTTTTACCTCTAAATAAATAAATAAATAGAATAATAGAACTAGGAAATTAAATAATACCTATAATATTATATGAATTATAAATAAATAGATTAGGTTAAGAAATTACTAATTACCTAACTAGCTTATAATATATTATATAATAGTAGTATTAAGATAATCCTTACTAAAATAAATTTTAGCTTTATTTTTAATACTTACTAAGCCCCCTTAGAAGGTACTTTCTAAGTAAAAGCTATAATAAAATCTAATAATCTAAAGAAATTATATAAAGAAATAAAAACTAAACTTAAATTTATATATAATATAATAAAATAATATTATAATCTAAAAAGACTAAAGGGATTATTTTTTTTAGAGGGAGATATAGTCTACTTAGTAATAAAAAATCTCTTAATAAAATAATAAAATAAAAAATTAGATTTTATATAAATAGGACCCTATCTAATAAAAAGAAAAATATTAAAAAATAATTATAAACTAGACCTCCTAAGTAATATTAAGAACTACTTAATCTTCTATATTTCCTTACTAGAACCTAGTAATAGAATCTAAGTTAGCATAGGACCTAAGTATAAACTATAGATTAAAAATATTAAGGAGTAATAGAAAATAGAAAAAATCCTTAAATAATAAAAAGATAGATACTTTAAAATTAAATAAAAAGAATATAAGAAAATAATATAGGAATTTACTAAGAACTTAATATATTATTTAAAGATACTAAAAGTATTTTTTTAAAAGAAATAGAAGGAAAATCTATAATACTCTAATTAATAGTATTAATAGCTCCTAAAGTTTAGATATTAATTATTACTCCTGCCTTAATACACTTTACCTCCTCTAACTTATCTAGAGAGCTTAAATCCCATTATAATATCTTCTTGCTCTTAGTTTTTAATAAATACTTCTAATAGTATAAATAACTTAAATATACTAAAATCTTATTTAACTTAGACTAAGCCTTAAAAAGTTTCTCTTTAGCCTTTTTCTTAGTATAATCTAAATAATTAGACTCTTACTTAATATAAATTACTACTAAATAAATTAATATATATTATTAAATACCTAAAAAATACCTATAAGAACTAATAGCTACTAAAGCTATATTATAAGGATAATTCTAATAAATATACTTAGAATATTTTAAAGATTTAAAATAAATAATATATTTTAATACCTTCTAAAAATAATAGGAATAAGGTATCTTAGATAATATACTATATTACTAAATAAATCCTATAAGCTTAGTATATTTAGTAGCCTTATAAGATAATATATTAGCTATTATAATAAAAAAATAAATATAAAGCTAAATTACTTATTACTATATAAAATAATTAATATAGTTCTTAGAAATAAGAACTAATAGGGAGGGAATATTATATTATAACCTATATCCGACCCTATAGAAGACTAGGCGGTAGGAGATGGCAGAATTAGGTAAACCCACTATTATAGACTAATAACTAGTAGATTACTTAGATCATATAGTAAGCTATAAATAAGAAGCGTAAGCCCAGAAGGCTTATGGCCATGGAACAGAGGATCACGAAGTGATCCAATGGATTACTACCGTGATCCAGTAAGCCACTTTAAGTATATAGATGGATCAAGCTGTACCGTAAGGAACAGTCTTGATTAGCTTTCAATATAACTTAGTTACATCAATTACCGATTAACACATTACTAAACGTAATACCTCTTTGTAAATAGGCGACTTATTGCTTAGTGCTACTACATGCGCTCTGATCTTTCTGCTAATATAAACCCTGCCTTCTGATTGGTTTATCCCTTGGGAAATCGGCCAGATCGTTACAGCAAGCGCCCCACACAGCTAACGGGTACCCGTAGGCGTAAGGTGGGGCGCACGCCTTGACACCTCGTCCCGAGGTAGGCCCAGAAAACCTGTTACGACCCATGTCATAACCAAAGCGGTCTAGGATAGCAGAACAACTCATTACGTAAACAACCAGCTACCCTACAGTAGAGACATAGCCAATCAAGATAGGAGCGACGGGAGCGACAGGAGCGACAGGTGCAAATGGCATCGCACCCTGCGCACCAAAGCGCACCACGCGCTCCACGACAAGATTAGAAGTATATAGACGGATCAAGCCGTACCGTAAGGAACGGTCTTGATCAGCTTTCAATACAACTTGGTTACATCAATCACCGATTGACACATTACCAGACGTGACACCTCTTTGTGAACAAGCGACTTGTTGCTTAGTGCTACTATATGCGCTCTGATCTTTCTGCTAATATAAACCCTGCCTTCTGATTGGTTTATCCCTTGGGAAATCGGCCAGATCGTTACACGGAATACATAGGAGGAATTTATGGATTTAAGTAATGACTCTGAATAGCTTCCTTGAGCTTTGGTAATTTTAGGTAACAGGAAAAAATGGAGTTCGGACATATTATGGACATTAGCGTACATAAAAAATATTAGTTTGGGTGTGAATCTCCGGTTGCGGCGGTCGGACCTTGTCCAGCCACCGTCAGCCACATTTTGGATGCTTGTTAGCAAAATTTGATTGCTGGATAATAAGTTCCTATATATTTGGGTTATGAACCTAGGCTAACAATTGGTAGCTAATATTCTTAAATTTCTTTACGATCACATTGAACATAGACAAGATTGGCATATCTATATCTACTGGACTCCTGGTACCATAGTCGTTTACAATAATCACACTACCCAACAGTAAGTCCAAAGCGACTCACTTTTCCTACCCAAAGTCTGTCTTCATTTTCCAGAATTACAAGAACTTCACAAATCCACACATTACATTGTCACTAATTCTCCTGACCTAGCTCCTGTTAGATTGCACCATGCACATGGCATTAGACCTGGTGGTCATGTGATCAACCACTTTTGCCACCTGTAGCCATATCTGCCACAAAGCTTAACAACCAGCTTCTAGCAGATTCTATACATAAGAGAAAAAACATAAAAAAGCTTGTCCTGAAGCCTGAAGGCTCCAAAAAAAAAAGGAACAACAAGACAATAAACATAATACACACGATTGACATTATCAAAGTGCACGCTTGCTTTCCGACACATGTGCCTCCCAAAATGGAGGTTTGAACTTCCGAACTCGGCAGCCTAAACCTCCAAAAGTCCAGACCATTCAATACTATAGGGGAACTTGACGGGATCCCGTATTTTCTGAGAGCTATGGTCGTATGTATCAGGCAGGCCGTGGTGAAGGTACATGAGCAGCCTGCTGTGGAATTTGGGACCTCATTTTGTCTTCCAGGTAGTCACTAGGAATGACACTCGTTTTGCATTCTCTAATAAAGACAGCCATAGGAAATTGATGATACATCATTCTATTCGACCACTGCTTGAAGTCCTCTTGTATTCTAAAACCATGCCCAACTGTTGTCTATGCTGGCCGTAGACTTCGCTTGACTTACTTACAGCTCAACAGGAACCCCTTCAGGATATCGCCTTCCATGAACCTCAAAGCTATTCATCAGTTGGTCAATGGATGCCATTTCCTCCTCTGTCAGCTCAATCACCTTTGAGTTTTCCTCCACGCGCGCCACAGTGGTTGACCCTGGGATGGGGATTATTTCCGGCAGGTCGGCACGTTTTCCTAGAGCGCGGACCCAGTTAATGGCAAGTTGAGCAGCAGTGCAGTCTTTTTTCTTCGCCAGGTTCTGAACTTGGTCGGTGAGTTTGAGATTATGCTTGATCGCTTCGTCTTGGAGGCGAGGAAAGCCCGAGATACGCCCAAGATGTTGGACATCAGATGCCTGTCTGATCTGACCGGTGAGCATCTGAATCTTTAATTAGCACACGGTGGTTCTCGAGGACATATCAATCAAGACTCACTCCTCGACCAATGGGTGAATATGCCACGATGGGAATGTGGTATTCCTTGCAAGCCGCGGCGACGCCGTTGTTAAGCACATCAGGAGTGAACATGCTCAACTCCACTTCAGCTGCAGCAACCCTGACATACTTTACGGCTTCATCGATGGTTTCTTTGCCGCACTCCGAGAGGGCAATACCAGCTAGCTTTCCGGTATCGATATATTCGCTCTGAATGGTTTGGAGTGTGACGTCAAACGGCCGACTGCGATCTCTTCTGGCTATACAAAAGATGACGTTGAGGTTTGCGATTCCCTTTAAACCGCTGAGAATAGCATCTATCGATCTGCGAATTCCCTCCGGCGAGCCATCAGGCCTTATTGTCGACGGGTCCACGCCACCCTTGATCATCACGGTGACCTTGGCAGCGTCGTCGGGATACTCATTGAAGTAGGCCTTCAGCAGATGGATAGAGTTGTAGTTTGGCGTGCCATAGAATTCAGCGCCGTTCCACAATGTGCAGCCAGCCGCCAAAGATGCTCTCAGAACCTCAATAGCATTCTGGACAGAAATCGGCTCTGGTCGCCATGTCATGCCCATGAGGCCAAGGCCGAGGTCTTTGCTAGAAAGATGGAGAGTGTTGGACATGGTGAAACTTTTCCGTGGTGGGATTTGGTGGGTTTCTTGGCTTGTCTTGGTAATGACGACAAAAGCTAAGATGAAATTCAATTACATTCAATCGCTTTGATTCTCCTTGTCTTCTTATTATATCAACTGTGAATATCACTTGCGCGAATGTGTGGGGTGGCTTTCTTAAGTCCGTGGTCCGTCCGATACGGGAATGGTGCGCAGGTCAATAATTCCGATGATTCGCTAGTCGCGGATCGGAATTATATGCAAATGGACGCGCTGTAAAGCCGATTGCTGCTACTAAATGCGCTAGCAGTAGACACCCAAGCAGCCGTGCACACGGCACGAATTGGACCAAATTTGTGAACTCGGAGTTTAGAACATGCCCGGTTCCTGAGCCACCATTGAAAAAAGACCGTGTCGCATTACATATATACACAAAATACGCTGGTACCTGCTGTAGGGTACTTTACACTTTTGCCAGTGGTTTAACCGTATTTTGTGTGTGACAGACCGAAACAAAAAGTTTTCAAGGTAGAAATTGGCGAGGTTTTGAACTAATGACAATACGTATTGCCGAATTTCGTCGAGAGGCGCGAAGCAGATGTAGAATTTCACCCAGGCACGCATCATCCTCTTAATCCTCAACCTTCTACCAATACAGATAATATAGGGAGGATAATCCACCCGTAGCTACTCACTAAGCGGTTCAAAAATGTCTGGTATTTCAGCGCTAAAGTCAGTCATTATTTGCCCCATAACATAGCTATGAGAACACTTGCAGCTATTCCGAAAAAGCAGGATTCAACCTAGCTTTTTTGCCTACCAAAAGCCAATGCCAAATCAAGCGAGTCTCTCTCTCGCTCCGATTTCAAGCGGTGCATAGCTAAGCGACATGAATAGGGTTACAGGCTGATGCTCAGTAGGGGATCATAGTTATGCCTTCTCCAGCCAGTTTTCGGAAGGACAGAAGCTTCTCTTTGGACGTTGCTTACTCGAGATGTTAGCACAAGTCCATGCTTGAGGGGACGTTTGTGATGGAAATCAGACCAAATATTTCCATCGAGCTCCGGAAAGTTTCTCTTCTAGAGGTTTGGCAAGCCATACACGACTTTGTAATGATCTCAAACACAGATTTCCTTACCATATTTGTTAACCTAAGTTAATCGTTGTCTGTAACAAGTAGAACCATTAATCTCGGGACGAAATCCCGCTTATAATGAGGATGGCTAGTATCGGCTGGTTAGCCGTAATATCTTTTACTGGCAGGAAATATTCTCCGAGTTAGGAGATTGTAACGTTCATAAGTCATTCTATTATTCCTCGTGTGTGTACTCAAATTGTTCACTTCAATTCCATCAGTGCAGATATTCCAGCTCAAAATAAAACCCATGTCGATAAAGCTACATTCGATAACACACCAAACTTCATCACGAGATGGTATCTGTATTTGAGCAGATGATTTATGACAATTCATCCCTATAAGACTAGGTCCCCCGACCAAAGTCAACCTTGCATCTCTAGACACCAACCAAGATAAGGCGAGTTCTTCGAAAATGAGACCCAGCTCTACCAAAGTTTTCCAAACTTTCATTGACCCGAAACAGGACCTCCTGGAGCACAGATCTTCCAAAGGACCTCACGTGAGTCAACATCCTGGGATCAATCAGTAAATTTGCCAAAGGCGAATAATTCGACTGGTAATATGATCAGAACTCACGAAACAGGCAAGTCCTGGACAACAATCTTGTTGGAACACGGGTTGGACGTCACCGTTCCAGCACAGCTGACCAGAGCGTGAGCATGTCGGTTGCCATAATTGGGGCAAAGGGTTCGAAGATGCCAATCCAAGGAGACTAGCCAAGATTGTAACCGAAACCTTCATGGTGACAAATAGACAACAGGGGAGGTAAGAAGTATAAGGGGGTTTTGTGATTTAGGAGATATGAGAATTGCTTTTTTTGTGATTCTGCCGTTGTGTTTGGATTTCAGCAGGTGATCCAGCTAATTTATACACATTGGTGCTTCTGTTCTCATTCTCAGCTAAACCTAAAAATGAATGCTTTGTTCGCAACTCGGAATACAAATGAAGCCGACATAGCACATTAGTTCGTAACTCTAACTACCATGTCTCATCGCGTGGCAATATTGTGCCCTAGGACCGTGCAAAATTTGTAGCCTTCGAGGACACCAATTGGGGGGCGTTTTCTCAAACGGGGTTTCGCTTTAGGTGAGACAAAAAGCACTCTCGTCCGCGATATGGGGTTTGCACCGACTTGACCAGGTAATGAGGAGCGGGGGGACGATTCTGGACTTGGCGGTGTCTCAGGCATGCATAAGCAAGTGGCACAAATTTCCAGCGCTGAATATCCCATTATTTAACCACTTGGCGCACGTTCGCCGATTCTGATGTGTCCTAATCTTTCTTGAAAAATGGTTTGCATTTTTAGAATCAAATACACTTTGTACTTGTCGCTATGAGACGATCAAGCGTCGTGGTACGTTGAGATTAGCTGCGGGCCAGAAGCCTCACATCAATAAATTAACTGAGAGGTAATGAGATATCGTGGGGCGCCACACCAGCCAAACTTGATCAATGTGTCGTTATGTTGTCTCGTTGGTAATACTAAACATCATGCAGCCATTCCAGAATACAAATAGCCCCGAGACAATGATGATTGATGCCAGCCATGTTTCATGCGCTGGAGGGTTCTCGCATGTGATCATTAGTCCAGTGAATGACAGCAATTTGCGGTAAACCAGATTTCCTATGCATCAGAAGACAAGGGGATGGGGTTCATACTGCCACAGAACAATAAGTGTCTTGATATGAAGCTCGGGCTTTTGCAAACCTTGTCCACATATCTCAGCTGACGGGTGAGATGGAAAAGCCTCATCCTATCATTGGCAGCCATGTGGCTAAAGTGCATCTTAGTTTCCCAAAAGCCCCCAATTAGTCCGTTTGGGTGTTTTGCCTAGGTTTGAGAGGCTGTCCAGGCTGTCTACAATGTCGTGATACAGGCTATTGGAACTACTCTTTCTCGTTCTGAGATTTTACGACTGGACAATACAATTTTCTTATCAGTCCAAATTCACCAAATGTACCCTTTACCGCTGAGGTTTATGAGGTTCTACTTCTGATGGATCAATAAGTAAGGAAGAGAGCTTTCCGCCCTCACCCATATAAAACACGCCATAAATCCACACTTCTTTGACCAGAATCCTCTGTGTTGTCATAAGCGGGCTTAGCTCACTGCTTCGGCCTCGTTATTATATGCATGGAAATGTTTCAAGAAGCTTTGAGGTGGAAAGGGGTGCTCATTGCTCTTCGCGGATATTTCACAGACTTTTTTTTATCACGTTATTCATGCAATGTAACTAACCACCGTGTTGAATTAGTTCGAGGACGGTTGTGGAACGAACAGATCTGGATTTTGAACAACACATGTATGATCATCGTGTCATTACCACTCATGAAATAGAGAGACTCTGCATAATAATATCAAACGCGGGATAAATGTTTGTATCTATCAACTCAACAAGCAGAACCTACACGTTGCTAGAGCGGGGTGGAGATGCTCTGAACTTGATGCTTGCACCACTACTTTTACCAGACTGAAGGGTATTACCATCGTATTGGTGGTGATTGCAGGTAACACACCCATAGGATGGGCTGGTAAGAAACGCAGTTACAGCCCCCGGGGGCTTTATTCTCAAGTATGGATTGGGCTTGTTGTGAGAGACTTTCTAATCACTCGTCACAATATTGCACAGCAGTAATACTCTAGAGCATAGGTTTCCAACCGTGATAAATTGACGCTCCCTCCTCGAGCCGGATTTCTTATCATTGCCCATTGCATATCAGAGCATATCATCTATGAACGGGTTGTTTCACAGCGGTACCATCTGGAAATAGCATGTAAGAGAAGAAAGACTCTTTGTCAAATATATTCATATCCCCTATCTCTCGATTTGCTTTCGTAATCCCCGTGACTGTATTCTAAATTTCCCTCAAATCCATGTTGCCGCAACGTATCTTATTGGATCAGTGGCGAGGGCCGGGGCCACCGTGGTGACCATGTCCGTGACCCTCGTGAGGAGGCCCCTGGTGGTGAGGTGGTTCATGAGGAGGAGGGCCGCCGTGGTGAGCAGAACCAGAAGGAGGAGGGCCGTCATGACGGGGGGGACCGTCTTGTTGGGGAGGGCCGTCATGGTGAGGAGGACCTCCATGGTGATGGTCTCCATGGTGGTGTCCATGCTCGTGTGGTCCAGGCATTTTGAAGAGTATGATAAAGTATTGATTGGTAAAAGGTTGGCTGCGGAATGTCTTGGAAGGTGTTTTTTGTTTGGGGATGATGGTGAGAATCGCCGTCTTTTAAACAACCATGATGATCAAAGTGGAGTCACCTCAGCCACGATATCCACGTTATTCGCCTTGACGGTTTCGTATGGCGCCCAGCCTGGGTCTGGATATATCGGCACTCATTGCGTATAGCGCCAAGCAAATGTGGGCAGAGCGTGAGAGCTGATTGGAGCTCACGCGGTTCGCACCAACATTGGCCCCGGCACATTATGCAGCACGAGCCACTATCGTCATCCGACCTTTTACCTTACGCGGCCTTGGTGTTGCATACGGCTCTTTATTGGATCGGGATCTCTGAACGGCATCTCTTGATGACGAACAACGTGGAGGTTGGATTTATTGAAGCCCTGTTGTACCGCCAAGCCGGAAGTGAGGAATGCTCAACCCACTATGGGGTTGTAGTTCTGTTTCAACTGTATCCACGGAAGCGGTGAGGGTGACATGTGCCCAGCATGGGTTTAGGTGATGGGGCCAGAGAGTTTTGTCCGTGACATTGTGCGGGATGCAGTCCGCTCTCCCAGGCGACCGTTTTACTTTGATCTTGAGATCGAATCTGGAATGAAAGCGCCGTTCGTGATATTGGCCGGAAATCTAAACATTGTGACTGGTGAAAACGGTAGCTATTTGCACTCCCGCCTTCTCTGGAATAACGCAAACAGCCCTCTCCTCGATATGGAGTCAGCATCATCAACCACAGCTCGAATCAGACTCGTTCTCAAATCCACCGCCGTCGCAAGCGAGGAGTATATACTGTCTTACAGGTGGACTTGTCAACACAGTTTTTGCAAGACTCCAATAAAGAAGTGTAGAACATTTAGAGCTGTAACCGCTCATCAAGCTTCCGCCAAACGGGATACAGGCCACCACTGCACTCCGCGTTAACGGGGTGTTCACTTCACTTTTGCCACAGCCGTCAATGTGACAGCTTTTCTCTACATACAGCGCAAAGAAGCAGCGAGCTGTTAGAGCATACCTGCATACTGTCCCAGGAAGCAAAGGCGCTGGCTTTTTAAGTAGGTCAGAATGGCAACTAATGATGAGCTCTGTGACAAGATTTCACGAGGCTACGTGGCTAGTTTGGTGTCGTGGAAAAACCATCCGCCATGTTCCAAGCGAAAAAGATCAAGGATACCGGGTGAGGCTCATGGCGAGATAATCAGGGGGCAAAAGAAGCTCTACGGTACGTGGGTGTCCTAGCTGACGCCGCCTTGAAGCGTTGGTGTTCGAGGGCAACGGCAGTGCAGGTTGGTTATTTTTCATTCATGATGCCTTGAACTTTAACAATAGAAGGAATGGGCGATTCGTATCGTATTTTGATATGCAGTTGGTAGCTGTAACTGTGATGCGTGTGCAGAGTCAACGATCGTTAATAAGATCGTCTTAAAAAGCAAGAACGGAGACGAAAATCCAGCCAAAAATACGACAGAAATTACTATTTTCGAGACTTAAAGAGCTTTAGAACTTGCGGAAATCATGGTAGTAAATGATGGCCTGCATCCAACACCGTACGCAGCAACTCATTATTCTCAGTGTTTTCCACGGCCCACTTTCCTTAGCGATTTTATTTCTCTCGTATCATTTTTACACACCTTTGCCACTTTTTGCATTGCCGTGTTCATGCTTATAAAAATCCCGTGTTCATCTCATTTTGACCCGCCATCTTCTCGGTCACATGCTTCTCGCATTCCTTGTGTTGTGTTAAAGGATACTGTCTCGTTCAATGTCGTTGTCGAAAATTGTAGCTACAATTACAAGGTTCAACTGACATAGTGTCCACCAATGGCAAAGAGCTACCTCAATATATTTCTAAAAGTCTTTAGTCTTCATTTTTAGCGGTCTAGCTTCTGTACATGTTTATACCTAGTTTTCTTTTTAGTATTTTCCTAAATTTTTCCTAGTCAAGCCACAAGGGTCATCAATATTTTTTACCTAATGAACCCAATATCTTGGTCACAATACCAATAACCATTCAATACAACTGAGACAGATAGTATAAATCCATCCCAGCCTTAACCAAGCCAGCCTATTCTTGTTCGAACAGTGGCCATCGATATCATCACCGCAACCGCCACCCCCATATGTCCCTCCCCACACGATAACGTGCCTGCCCCTCGCTGCGCAAATAAGGTTAAGTATTGCTCTATCTAGAAACATATCATCATCATCTATATCTCTTATAACATAGGCCTTATAGATCAATATATGCTTAGCCCACACCTTTTCTATGCCATTCCGAGTGCCCATACCCTAGAGTGACTGTCTAGATAAAATCATCACAACAGCGGCTTGAACCTCATGCGCATTTCGGCAACGAGGGACAGGAGAAGATGAAGGGCAGTAATTAGTGTGCTTCGTCGATAGCTGCGCTCTGAATATGATAGAATTTTTTTCTTATTATCTGTGCGTCAATATTATTTCTTATGGCAAAGAAACAAAAATCCTCAGTAATAGATTGACAGTAGCACATTTCGGCTTGTCTAAAGACCCAGAGGTCAAAATACATGACAAGGCTGCCGCCGCCTCCACTTGTTAGGCTGGCAAGCTCATCTCTCTTGATTGGCGCTTTTTGAGCATCTCGCTATGTTGATGGTGGCTTTTTACATGCCGCCGCCTCCCTGGAGGCTCTTCTCAGCACCATGCGAAGCGCGAAGTTCTCGACAAATTGATTAAGATACTGATCTCAAGGTTGGAATTCCCTATTTCTCAAGTGTCAATGATGCTTGGAGATGGAAGAGTGAGCGAGAAAAATACTCATCCTCCAAAGAGCTAAGCCGGTAGCTCGCTGGCGTGATTTCAAATTTCTGACTTGTCACGGTGGAATTTTTAGAACAACGGTGTGCGACCATTTTTTAGCGCCTATTTCTTACAGCATTAGCTGGACTCGGGTAGGATGGGAGGAAAGCCGTAGGACTTTCGTGCGACGCGGGAAAAGAGAAAATGCGATAATTGCTTTTTTTAATGAGACAGAGGGTGTCCTCGGACTTCGCCCCCTTGGTAGTTAGATTTGTGGCTGCATTTAGTTTGTTGATCGCATCAAAGGTGGAGTTTTTTCCAGTCCCCCATTGGAGGTGACACTCCTTGCATGTCTCTCCTGACATGGCTGTCACATCGGATTGTTCCCAGCCGCATTTATAAAAGCAGCACAGACCCCGAATTGACCCATTGGCAAACGTCATCCTGTATCCACGTGAACTAAAGGGATCGATCGACTCCGCCTACCTTTGAAGACATTACGATTCGACGACGAATCAGAGTCACATTTCACCCATGACGACAATGAAATAGTGAGCTGGTTACAGAACCGCATCTTCCACTACCATCGGGACTACTGCAGCGAGGATATGAGTGTTGCCCCCTCGAGCTAAACCACTTAGCCGTCGAGCTCGTCGGTTCTGAAGCACTTGAGGCATCCCCGTTAACATGGCCATCACTGAAGATGGTATATGGGCTGTTGGCATAGTGTGGACCTTGACCACACTCGTGCTCGTTTTGGTCGTCTTGCGTGTTCGTAATCGTATCGTGCTGGCTCACTCATTTGGTCTTGATGATGTCACGTTCATGATAGGTTTTGTAAGTGTTTTCATGACGAGCTTCTGGAATTGCTGTCTCTTTTCTTCGCGTAAAACCCTTCATAATACTAACTGCCTCCCATCATGCCAAGGTTTTGTTGTTGCTGGTCAGCATCCTTCTCATCCTTGCATCATACTATGGCTTTGGGCAATCAAACGCCCCGAATAACGGCGACAGTGCCAAAGCACTGTTCTACGAAGCAATTGGCATAAACGTTGTCGGAACAGGAATAGCTGTCGCGAGATCTTCCTTTGGTCTGTTCCTTCTTCGCATTTTTCAAGAACGTTGGCATAAAATGATGATATGCGGCATGTTGGCTCTCTTATTTGTTGCCTCTGCAGTTTCTCTCGTATTATTTTGGACAGAATGTACGCCGGTCCCATATATATGGGATCATCGCATCGAAGGTGGTCATTGCAGGAATAGATTTCTTCCCTCGGCCTATGGGGTGACATGTAAGTAATTTCAACATGCCCTTTTCCTGACCGATGGCCAGTGCCTGGAGCGGGAAGCTTTCGTACTAACAGGAGCCTTCTAGTTGCTTGCATATTAGCAGACTTTTTTTTTGCTATATTCCCATGGATAGTCATTTGGAAAACTAATATTAACCGCCACGATAAAATCATTGTTCTCTCTAGCTTAAGCCTTGGACTTATGTGAGATACCCAGTTTACTACGTTTTTAGTACCTCTACTAACCAGTGTCATATACAGTGCTGGCGTGTTGGGCATTGCACGATCCACAACGATAAGTGGATATGGACTATCAAATCCAAAAGTGTTGAGTATGTCATGCCCGCCTTACTGCCTTTATTTCTGAAACATTGGTCTAAGTAACCGAAAAAGAAACCAGCGTACCTGTAGCAGTCCTAGGAATCTCAGAATTGGCAGTCGCTTTGATGTGCACTGGGATTCCTGTCTGCCTTCCGTTTTTCATCCACCTCTATACTAAATGGGCTCGCCGGAAGAACAACGTGTGTCCGAGTCCGCCGCGTGACACGCAGATACTACTGAGTGAAGCTTCCAGCCACACATCAACGTTGAAAGAGATGGCCCGCAAATTCGGCCTTTCATGGACTGTACTCGAGTCGCACATTGATCTCGGACAGAATGAAGAGGAAATTGAACGACAGGATGGAGAGGGTCATCGGTAAAACGGATTATATTTGGATGTGCCTCTCCACCATGTATGACTAAACCCAGTTACGTACAATAATGAACCCATATCGTACTGGGCTGAAAAATAACTTTGTTCGCAATCTTGCCCTATGTCTTTCGGATTGGCTCGATGGCTCTAGGATGTGGTGGTCAGTGGCCAGAAGTGGGCCGATAGCGCAGTTGCCACGACGGAGAACGAGCTGAGATACAGCAACCTTTCCAGCATAGCGCAATCGCGGGTCTTATTTTTCTCGTAGAATGGATAAACCCCAACGACGGAACTACCACAACAGCGATAGAGCTCAGACATAGCAACTCTGCAAGGTTGAGTATTGCCGGCACTGTCACTCTCTGAAGGGGCAAAACAACCCGATGGCCCTTTGAAGCATATCATAAGGTACTTGCACAATCAAGCATGCCGTCACCCGCCGAACTGTTGACCCTCTGAGCGACATCCAGCTTGACAGAAGCATAAAACATGCCGACATGGTTTACTCAAAACTCTTTATTTTTTTTGATACCTGGGCCGGAAAAAAGCATCTCGACTCCTCATTTACAGAAAAATGACCTGAACACAGTAACCATTAAGCATACTATAAAACATGTCGATTCCAAGCCTAGAGAACCCTGTAGCTATGCCTCGGTCCACACCTTCTAGAAGTGTTGAAGTAGAGGTGGGTGGCTCAGCAACAGCGAAGAGTTTCCTCTATCCTGATGGCGTGAGGTTGACCTGGGTCATAATTCAACAGTATTATGACGAGACTGTTTTGCGGTAGGAATCTCTACATAAGCTTGTCTGTCCTTCCATGCTTTATGTGCTTGTTCGTGACGCCCTGACTACCCCAAGCTCCGCCTACCGGAAATAAGTTCTGTCGTCATGGAATTAAATGAAGATGGCCGAAATCACCAAGAAGCCCAAAAGCCTGGAGCTTCCGTATTTCCCCGATCCTCGACCTTTTGTCATGAGTCAGTCCGCCTCGGTGCACTCTGTGCCGCAAAAATGTTTGTTTTCTGAGAAATCGCCATATGAAATAAGGATACTAATCCTTCTTCTTGCGTTCAGAGACCGCACTGTGCGCATGAACCTTTCCTTTCCATACCCCGGTATGCCTATTCCAGCTGATCAGCAGGACCGCTATCATTGTGGCATTGACGGAGAAGTGCCTTGGGATAATTGGGGATACGCTTAAGTTCATATGCCTCTGGGCTACCAGCAACCAAATTCTTAGCGGTGGTGGAGTTCCGTATGTCAATGAAATGCACCCATAGTCTATGGCGCCTTATCACTGGTCGTATGAGCGGACCCCATTCAACCCCCCTCTGAACGGACACTTTTGCCGGATTGGGGGGACTTCCAGGTGAGAGGATCGGCCTCGCGAGGTGCCATTCAAATGTCGAATGGGTATGGGCTAGCTATCGACTGGTGGGGAAGCGTGAGGGGAGCCTTGTCTTCTGCAATTCTCAATACTAATCATCAATGGTTCCAGCCACAAAGAGGTATCGATCTCTTATACTGTACTAAAGCCATGCACATGAAAATATGACTTATGATTTTGAATGTGGACAAACTCTTGCTGCCCCAGCGTATTTCTGCCATGATTTCGCTAGAGAATGCATGGCGACTCAAATGTCGCATGATAGAGAATGGTCCAGCTGCTAAAAAAAGGTCATCTTTACATGCTTCCTGAGTCCATATTGCAACTATGCCGGCTTGCGTCGTCTTTGCGTCTCTATTCAGCCCCCTGGAGAGGTGTACAAAGCGATTGAATGGCTAGACTATGAAAACATTCTGGTGCGCCTTAACAAATTTTGCCTTGAACTACCGCTTTCAGTTGAGTTGGCCTCTTCATTGCCTGGCACTGTGCTTGAAAAGATCTTCGAGCAAGGCGTGGGAGGTAATTTCCTCCAATACTATGTTCATATTTGGCGGTTTGCAAATGGCCCTCAGGTGACTGTAAACAAGTCCGACGAAAATCCATACCTTGACTCACAATACCGTTTACCTGGAAGTGAACACGTGAAGCCAAACGTGGGAAATTAAATAATAGGTGGTGGCAATGACGATGAGGCAGAAAAAAGGTTATTATCGTCGGTTGTTTTGGCGGCAGCAGCTTGCTTCGTGAATGAACATGATGCGGGCTGAAGTTAGACAATTTAAAATTAGTGAATGTGCTCCCCGTGCTTCAATAAGATGTTGTATTGCAGACGGGCGCCATCCATCGCTGATGCTTAGGGTTAAAGCGGAGAATCGAACACATTGTATCATACAAATTGGACCCCGAGATTATGTTGCACCTGACTGCATTATCGCCCGTTAAAACATTACACTTTGGTATGAGATTGGTATTTTGCCTCGTATGAGACTCAATGAGACCCAAGATTTCAGCTAATAGTTGCAGCCTTGGTGGCTGGTGCCCGCACGCAGAGACGGCATAAGTACATATCGGGCAACCCGACTTGGTTGCTTGCAATGGGGAAATCTAGGCACATATCATTACGAGCTTTTTGTTCCAAAGGCCTTCGGTGCTATTGATTGACTGAATTGATGCTGGTTGTGTTCGTAGAGTAGTGGGAGGGGTTCATCTTTTAGCTCACAGCTTTCGCCTGGGGCATCGCTTGCCTCTTGAGGATAGTCGTAGTTGGTTCGGTCATCGCCTTGCTACAAGTATAGCTGTTAATGGTTTCATCTGTTTGCTTGAGAACCAGCTTTAGCCTGGCGGCTTGAGACTAGGTAATCGATGCCGTGTATCCGATTCATTCACGCCCATGGTCGCAAACCACCATAAAACACCAAAAAGAAAAAGAAAAGTGGTCCCCGTGACCAAAGGTAAGACAATGACTTCCAATGGCCCGCCTGGAGTCCTATAGTGCGCAGCTGAAGTGTGAATCAGTGGGGGCAGACATCGCTCTTCTGCCAATAGAATTTGTCCCAAATTCCAATAACGTATGTAGGGCTGGCAAAGCCTTACTTATCAACCACACTAACTAAACTGGTAAAAAGCTTGGTCACGTTTGAGTTTCCACGCGGGGGAAGCGCGCTGAGGACGCCTGTGCGTAGCGAGAACTCCGGACTACGCCTTTCCAGCTAGCCAAAGCAGGTTATCAGCTCCGCACCAAACCTGGCCATTCCCAATTCAGGACACGAGGCGCTTCGGCCCGCCCGCCAGAATTCAATAGTTTGTTGCGCCAGTGCCACCACAAGGTTAGCAGTCAATAATGCCCAAAACATGCCTCAGCACTGGACATGTGTCTAGAATGCGGCCTGGACGGATGGCAGCCTCAATGGAGCGAGTACCACCGGTTTCGTGGCTGCCTCTGTGGTAGCTCAGCTGTAACTAGAAACGCCCAGGCTACCTTGAAGCAGTAACGGTTGCAATAGTATAGCCACCCTCGGATACTGAGCAGGGCAAACAAACCCCTCAATTCGAGAGTCTTGGTCATACGACGAATTGCCTACTCTCCATTATTCCTCAAGGCTGGGACTAGTAAGCCTTTGTAAAAAGACTATTGGATATGTTGCACCATGGAGACGAATAGCGTTGCGATAGCGAGTTTGTGCTTATGATCCTGGAAAGCCACATTCAGGCGAATAGAGGAAATAGGAATGGAGTCGAAGAGAGCTGCTGGCTACAAATACTCAAGGTTGTCCGTACCTTGAGACTCGGCTCCCCATCTTCCAACAGCGTCTTTTTTCTACTGTACCAACATCTCCCACATCATAAAATCATCTTTTCATCAAAATGTTCGTCTATTCCGGAAGGCTCAACTGGCGGAGCTCCACCAACAATGAGAGTTTTGTGATCATCTTCCCTAATGGCCCTGTTCGAAATGGAGACAGCGTCTACCTCTTCTCGCAATGGACAAAGGACTCTTATGGTGTGGAGAAGAAGAACTGGTTTGAGAATCTCCCAGTCGGCAAAGTGACCAAGAACTCAAACTGCGAGGATACCTTTAACCTCACGAGCAGCGAGTTCACGTTCACAGTCACGATCCAGAATGCGTATGGTGGCCTCTCTGTCACCATGGCCCACCACCATTGGTACCCTACTTTGTTCAAAGACTCAGAAACCATCAAGTTTGAACGTGTGTGGCAGCCAGTGGACCATCAACCCACCGGCAGCACACGCATCTGGACTGGAAAGATGAAATGGCGCGAGTTCGCAAAGAACGAGCTGGCCATGTTCGTCCTCCCCGATGGAGTTGGTGAGGGAAAGCCCGTGCTATCCATATGGCAATGGACGAAGAGCTCTGCAAAGAAGGAGAAGGACTTTCAGTTCCGCCATGCCGCCCAAAAAGTGCAGTCCGGTACCGACAACGAAGTTGTCAAGTTCACCTTCAACTCTTACTACGACATCAACTGCACCTGGAACCAGAAGACCGAGAAACTTGTTGTCAACATGAAGGAAAGCGAATATTCTGAGGAGATCGGTGAAATGTCTCTTGCGGTGCTGATTGACCGGCACAGCCAGTAAGTCCAATTATTGACTTCTGGTATTCACTGCTAATAGCTTGAATAGCCACTTTGTCCCTCCCCGCCCAGCTGTCGTGGAAAAGAAGGAACTGGAAGTCAGACTTCCTCAGGCACAATCGGCTCTTCCTCGCGTTCTCACCCCTCTCCCATTTCCTGATGATATTGTTCAGTCACTAGCTCAGAGTGTGGCCTTTGCAGACCATGCTGGCTATCTTGCCAAGTATGCCCAAGATGTATGTGGTATCCACGTATAGAGGTAGAATAATCACTGACGATATTGATACAGCGATTCAATGCCCTCGATGCCGACTTCCATGCACGAGGCCAACAGCTCGACACCTTGAAGAACCAGAATTCTCGCCTCGATGAGACCATCAAGCAGCTGGGCGGCAAGCTGACCGCCGGGGAAACCAAAGCTAATAACCTAGCAAAGTCACTGGCTGACGCTCAGGCAGCAGCCGAGCGCAAGGAACATGACCTCAACAAGAAGGTTCGTGGTCTTGAGGACCAGTTGGCAAAGGGTGCCAAGCATGACAAGGAGGATCACGATCTTCTTGAGAAAACTCGCAAGGCTCTCGACACTGAGAAATCTCACTGTGGAAAGCTTTCTCAGGAGCTAGAAAAGGCGAAGATGAACAGCTCAGTTTTCGAAACCAGGCTGAAGACGACCATGGCCGATTTTATCAGTCTGCAAGGCAAGCTGCAGGCGCTCCAGACCAAGTACGATGTTGAGAAGAAGCACAACGCAGATTTACATGCAGCCAACTGCCATCTTGAGAAGGAAAAGCATGACTTGGGAGATAAGCTGGCCGGTACGCAGCTGAAGCTTGATGCAGCCGACAAGCTGTACCAGAAGTCGCAGAAGGACCTCAAGGCCAGGGATGACCTGCTTCTGAAGGAGAAGGCCGCTGTTACTCAACTCGAGAAGCAGTGCGATGCCGTAACAAGTGAGCGTGATGCAGCTGTGAAGGAGCGGGACGCAGCCAAAACAGAGGCCGCGACCAACCTGGGTCTCTACAAGGACACTGTCACGATCAAAGAGCAGCTTGATACCAAGCTCAAAGCGGCCAATGAAGTCAATCTGCAGCTCGAAACTAGGGTCAAGGAGGAAGAGGATGCCAAGAAGAAGTTCGAAGCCGACGCCACGACCAAGTTCAAGCTGTGGAATGCTGCAAAGAAAGATACCGCTGAGGCGAAGGCAGATGCGAGAAAAGATCTCATGGCGAACTTGAAGAAAATCGATCGACTGACCAAGTTCAGAGATGAGTACGAGGAGTTATTGATCGAAAATAACATCCCGTACGAGCCATATACTACTGGAGAGGAAGACGACACGTCTCCCAAGGCAGACGAGACGATCTCCAAAACGGCGGCGACGGTAAATGTAACGGCCGTTCCCGTTTGAAGTAAAAACTCTGCCCTGCGTACCGCACCCGCAAGAATTGTGTTTTTCTGCGCCTCGGGAGTCTTTGTCCTTTTATCTTTTTTGGGTTACTATTGCATTTGATTGATCAGTTATGTAGCAAACATCTTTAATTTATACGAATTCTATCTCATAAATTTGATATGTGCTCATAGGAATGCATTGCTTCCAGTAAACAAGTGGTAGACTCAAGGGGTATCTAGGCGCTGGGCCCCAACGGTGATATGCAAAGGGTATAATAAATATTACACACTCTGGTAATTTAAAACCAACGCGCTAATTCAATTCTATTCTTCTATTTCTTCTAAGTTACTCATCTGTTGTGTGCAACATGTCCAAGTCAGCAGCCACCGTAACATGGTCGTCCGAGGCTACTGGTAGTGTCTGAACCAAGTATTCCCAATATACCCTACCGCCGACAAATACGTCCTGTTGATATATTTCCTGGCCCTGCTGATTTATCTCTCTGTAAGTGTGATGTTATGCAAGGGGGTGCGGTTGGCTCTTGTCCATTCTGCTTTGTACCAAGCCACCGTTGCATCGTTATAGATCACAGAGGAACTCTAGAATGATGGGCAAGTGATTCCAAACGCGAAGGGCACCACCTTGATATTTCCCTAAAGTCGACCCATCAGTCTTCCAATGGGTCGTGCCAAAATTGAGAGCAGTGGCGTCCGGATCACGGCATCCATTGCACAATTCTTCTTCAACGTCAGCAACCATTTTTCTGTTGTCTCGCTCACCAGTGACCCAATTTTCATATTTAAATAGAATTCTAAGAGCAACGCATATGCGTCGCTTTTCACTGACAATAGGAATGGCTGATGGCGCATATTCGTGTTTTCACTGAAATATCCCAGCGTGTCTACGCGAACGAATCCGTCAACATCATGATCTAGATCAGGCGTGTGGCTAATCTCCATGAACGAAAGTCACAAGTTGGAGGAACGATGCAGATTCATTACTGTAAATCATACAGAGTTCAAGATCTCCCGGAACAGGTCAAACTCAGTAATCCACGAGATGCACTCGCATTCTTGAATTTTTTTCATAATGATGCAACAAAATCTCGGCTCAACTCTACCTCTGGTTCAACGGCTCCTAGTACATCCATTCACGCAGATACTGTCCTGTTTTACCCCCCCCCCCCCCCCCCCGGTCATTCATGGGTACCAAGAAATCCACTGCGTCAAATCTTCCATGATATATATCCACATTTTTGATGTTCAGATAGGTCGCCGGTTTGCCTCATCACTTCTTTTCGCTCGCGTCAGAACCGGACGACTCGCTCTTGCCTGGGCCTGCTTCGCCCTCAGATGCCGTATTTTTGGTCGACTGGAGATCACTTGGCTTCTTCGTTGGCAGCTTGAAATCCGCCGCAAATGTCTTGAGTTCCTGTACCGACGGTAGGAAGACCATCTCATTCCTACTTATATATGAGGGATTATCTCCATTTTCGTTGATCTTGCTGTTTTTTGGATTGAACTTTGGTATCTTGAACGTAGAGGAGAAGTCCTTGAGATCCTGAAATGGATTATCTTTGCCCGATTCTGGAACTTGTGCTTCGATCTCCTTATCTAGAGAATCGGACATCATGGACTAGAATGAGGTAGGCTGACAATCTGTATGTGGACGGTTTTCAATCCGACAGTGAGATAGGAAGCCCAATACGAGTATTTGTCGGTAGCCTGGGGATATAATTTCCGCCTAAGCGACGTCTGTATATGTTTGCAAGGTTCTACTTTAATTATGTCGCAACTGAGAGGTCTTTGTGATTTTTGTGGCTGATGACACATGTGCTGACATTTCTTGGGACAACAAGACGAGTATGATGCCCTAGAACTAAGAAAAGCGGTCAAGCTCGGCAGAAAAACCTGGACTCAATTACCCTAGAGAACAGTTACTATAATGAATCAAGGAACTAATTATAGATGATTACGCTTATTTAATTATGATTTCATCGGTTTTTATTATTGTTACGCCCATCTCTTTTTCAATAAATGCGTTAAAATATAAGTTATTAACAGAACGTTAAGTAATTTATATAATGTTACACAGACAAAAATGAGTTGGGTAGTGCTCGTATTGGCGAGGCTTGGTTGGCTGGCTACTCTTTGAACCTTGGAAAAACTGTATCTTTCACAGCAAACCATTCGGGTTCGATCAGCCATTTGTTCTGATTGGATGAAGTGTCTCACACAACGAGAAACAAGAGCCATGGCCTTACTAGTATCGAAAACTCAGCGAGTGCGACTGGAAATGATTGTAGCTGTAGCTACACGAGCATTCTAACAGTTGTGACTTTACGTTCGAGGTAAATTGTGCCGGTGGCGACATTATCGCCACTCGGACTTACTCGATGGATATATGTGTGGAGGCTTGCTTGAGCATAAAAGGCATCGGCGTAAAGCAATGCACTATGCGGTATTCAGAACAGACATGAGTAATGTCACATCATACGGGGAAAATTGTTTTTGAAGACAAGCTGCTCATCACTAGACATAGCGGAAGGAACAACGATTTCCTAAGCTGTTTTGTATGATATGTCTTGGATTTCATTAAGTCATGTTATTGGGGGGTGCTTGATAGCATATCACAACTGGATCCCTTGGATTTGCGCAAGCCTCGTCCGCCGTACGGACCAATATCCACATTGTACCAGTTCCGAGCAATATTGGCCATGGATCTTTCGTAAGTCTTGGCGCGTTGATGTAATACCGGGAAGAATAATTACACTGATCCGTGACCGCCGGGCTTGGACCCACAGAGCGTTTGGCGAAATGAGTGTGGAGCCACTTCAACATCAGATGCAAGAAAGGGGAGGCGCACATGCATCTCCTGAATCGTTGCAACGTCCTTGGCTCAATAATTGAGAATATCCTGCGTCTCCCGTTTCATCCCCGCAGTCACTGACGCACAGTCTGCAGTGCCGGCGTCCAGACGCACCGGTAGCCTAACTGGTGGAGGCCGAAATAGGCGACCTCGTCCTATTGGCCGCGCATGCACCGCGATGAATGACTTGCATCTCAACATCACATGAGGATCATTTGGTTGGACCATTTGTGCTGATGTGTCACTGCCAGCCCAATTTCGACCCAAATTTCTTGGCTTCTCGCGGTGCCATTTTCTTCCTCCTTTTCCATCCATCATCACAACCATAATATGAGTATACCAAGACCAGAATGGGCCAGTCGTCAGAGCCGCGGGCAAACGCCCCCGAGAGCGCCCCAACGGATATGTGGGACTGGTTATCAGAGCGCGAATCTGATGCACAGCCGAGCTTAACAACCTCGGAAGAGATCGATCAACTTATCCGTCGCATCAAGCAAAAGCAGAACGAGTTCCACAAAAATCGATCAAAGTATGTTGACAACATCATCAAGTGGCTCCACAAGTTCAAAGACATTGGCGATATCGTGCCTTCGTTCGATCCCCTCCATGCGACGCTCAAGCTTCTCGTATCGACGCCCCGATTTCTCGCTTCAGGCCGCGTCTGGAATCCAGCTTCCATGCAAACATCTTTACAGATTGGGGAAGGACAGGAACGACTTGATCTCAAGCGACAAAGTCTCGACAAATTGCACAAAGAATTAACCAGCTATTATTCAAAGTCAATGAGCGTGCTTCAACGTTGGTACTCTAATTTAATAAGGAATCAAGTCAGGCGGAAAATGGCTGCAGTACTCAATCTTTCCGAACAGGTAGATATCCTGAGCGAGCTGGAAGCTCAACGCAAACAAGTCATCGAATGTGGTGAGACCTGTGAGAGGGTGTTGAATCACAGGACATCGCATCAATCTCGACTTACGCCTGGAGAACCGGTTAATGAAGTGCCGCAACCACCACTACGATTCGACAAACGAGAACAAGTGCATCCTTCCCGAGAGGTTTCAGACTTTGGAAAGATCATACGAAAGAGACCAGAAGATGCACGCGACTGGATTCCAAGAGAGAGGAAGTCCATTAAACGGAAGAAGCGGGATTCAGAAGTGGCAATTTTATATGGAGACCGTATTCGTGTCCTTCATTTCTGTGCTCTGGTCCATCATGCTACCGCTGATAGCAAGTCATTTCTCGTCTTAAAAGTGGTGACATACTCCACTGATAATACGACAGACAGCAAAGCAGCCGTCTTATTTCATTGCAAGAGCGGAAAACCGCAACGTATTCTACGTTGCATCTTGCTTCAACTCTCATCAAGCGTGTACAACTTAAATCATTCAGTTACCCAAGGCGTACCAAGAAAAATTGCTTCTCAGGGCATCACACTCGACGCACTGACCTGCCAATATATTATGGGAAGCTTGATGAAGGCCATTTATCTTTCCCAGCGACCGCCCAAACGCCACCGACGATGCGACTGTCGCCGCAATTTGTTGAAACACCAGTGTGCAAGCATTCCCAAGAGATCGAGTGATTTTAGGCTCGAAGCATTCGTCCTAGCTGCTTTCAAGAATTTTGTCCAGAGCAGAACAAAAATCGATTTGGTCTACAAAGAGGACCCAGAGGCGGCGTCCTCAACCATGACAGCATCGTACCGTCATAACAAGATGCCCGACCACGTTCCCAAAGCCTGTACCGGCATTGATGAAAAACCTCAACTGTTTTTTATGAGGAAGTTGAATATTCGAATGCCATTGTATTGCTCCATGGATGCCTTGAATCCTATGGTTTGCGTCAACAAGGCAGCACATGAAGTCAGAAAAGCTTGGACATTTTATCAAACAGGCCAATATTGTTATTTACCCGGTTCTTGGTTCCTCATTATTTGGGAGTTACAAACGAGATCGAAATCCCATGCCCCCCTTTTATCTCAGCTTCAAGAATGGGGGTTTCCGGGAACCCTGCCATCAAGACTGACTCTTATCGCTAAGCTGGCATCTATTTCGGGAGATCAGCAAAGCTCCTTTCTTATTATTTCTGTTCAAGATGGCCACATCCAGATTTTTACTGTTCCAGCACCACGAAAGATTCTTCAACCGTCTAAACCTCAAATCGAAAACGCCAGGTGGAAACCCTGTATATCCAGAGACATTGACGTTGCAAACATCACTAATCAAACATCTTCAACTACTAAGATTGACCCGCTGGATGCTGAAGTTGCGGCTGCACTTGAAAAGACTGGAGTTTATATTGACTCTCAGTACGATCTCCCCGTTTCTTGGATTTTGATTGCATGTAGCATAGGATTATTTGCTTGGGTCTTCGGCCTTTAGATTTAACGACAAGGATTTACTCCACATTTTAGTGACATTATTTACTAATTACTACCTAATTAACATAGCTTTATTTGACCAAATCAGAATCTTCTTGCTCGTGCTTGACTATCCATGGGAATGCGAAAACTCTAATTCAAGGACGTTTTGGGGAATTATGCAATCTATTAGTAGGTGGGGCCTCCGAGAGGTGGACGATTATGCAGGTGCATGCCTGTATGTTCAATGACCACATATCAAAGCAAAAGTGATGGATCTTTCGATATCTGGTATGAGGATGCGAATGAGGAAGCGATTTAAGATGCAAGCTAAGCATATACATCATGCAAAAAAGACAGGCTCTGAAGTTTTGGTTCCAATTTCTCAGCACTCCATTCTTATGTCCCGAATTGACTGCATCAAGAAGCCAAACCACACAGATCGACAACAATCAAATCCGTTGGTGGCATCGGTACCCGTGATATGCGTTTCCTAGCAGGCGTTTGCCTACACCGGGCGTGTCATCTTTAACAACAGGGTCTCTGAATTGTAGATCAATATTCTGTGAAGCATTGGGACTTTTAACTAAGCGCTAACCAGTTGGAAATAGGCTGGTAATCTATTGCGGCTGGGAAGCTGTATCTCGTTCTAGAAACGCGCACAATTATTTTTCGTACCACTAAAACGCTCAGATAGGGCACCATTAATGTCAAAGAAACTAAAATGATCCCGCTCTTCTATAGATAAATATAAAAACTGTTATACTGTAAGATTCTAGGGTATCTGCGTTGAGTCTAAGGAGTGCTTGGCTAGGTGACAAAGCCCTAATCAGTTTATGAGAGGCTTCACGTGCTCTTTCAGCTGCTCCAAAACCAATTGGAAACTAACTGATCTCTGTGTGTCATTGTCTCGGCAATGGGATCCCATCAATGAAGCGGGTTTAGGAATGTGATTGGCAATGCCAAGCAAAGACTGGTTCTCTGGCGAGGTCCCATCCTCTCCCAAAATAGCCACATACCAGCAGACAATTTTATCAATTGCTAGATAGACCATTGCTTGAACTTCTTTCCTCAAAAAGCACTTGCAATCAAGAATTCTGCCTAGCTTCTGCAACACCCCGCCATTGTCCGATAAGACTGTGTCCGTCTCTCTGGCGGATTGATCGGTACTGCATGCGCCATGTCGGGAACAAGTGGGATCTGCAGTCCCAGTAAAACATCCTTGGGCCAATACGTGGAAATCTGCAACGATTTCCAAAGCTGCCATTAAACAATCATGGCTTTTTCCTTGTCGGGGTATTTCCACATCCGAGTCGTTGTTTGAAGGCTGTGGCTGTAATTCCGCGTGGTTTGCGTCTCCATTGTAGCAGTAATCGTTGTGAAAAATAGAACCATCGTTGTAGTCCTGGATGGGAGGTGTGGGTATCAGTCCAGAGAATGTACCCCCCCAGCTATTTCCTGCGTCGTGCGTCTCTACTGTTGTGTCCAAATCATGAGACATGTTGTTTCCGAGATATAAGCCTTGATCTATAGGAGTAGACAATTCTGGTATCTCCATAAACATCCAGTCAATGTCTTGTCGAAGATCTGGTGGTAGATCGCCGAGCTGTTCCCAGGTTGATGATGGCGTCGACTGCGGCGTGTTTATTGTCGCTGGTGATCCCGTGTCACTGCTCTGCCCGGGAGAGAGCGCAAATCGAGATCGCTCTCCAGTGCGCATGGACATGCTGTACTCGCAATTAAGTCCCATCTTGGTGCATCGACAGCATTTAGGGCGCTGTTTGCCGCAGCGAATTTTTTGGGAGCCGCATGCATTGCAGGACGAGCGGATCTTCCGCTCCTTGCGGCCGAGAACATTCTGCAAATCGCCAAGAGTTGTGCTTGCCATATCGGTAGGTCCGAAAAAGGATAGGTTGTAATTTGAAATCGACTGCATGTGGGTATGGGGAAGAGGTGACATTCAAACAGAGCTTGAACGGAGGAGGACATACAATTATACGACACAATTGTGACATTCCTACCGGCCCAAGGACGTTAATTAACATATTCACGTGGCCGGGCCCTCCGACGAGAAAGACTATGTGAACGGGGCCCCCAAGTTACCCGATGACCGATACACTTTTCGACCCATGTGGTACGATTGCTGTCGGACCACCTGGCCTCCTCTAAGGACCAGTCCGTATTTTGCGGCGTTGAATCGGATATACTAGGTTTACGCTAAGGGCGTTCCGCTCCACAATTGTTCTAGATGCTTGATTCGCTTAGTCGCTGGCTGAGTTTAAATCTGAAGACGAAGGAGAAATTCAAGGAAATACGACGGATATGCTCTTTTCCACACCGTGACGTTGGGCTTATCAGGAGGCCTTTGCCGCCCGGCAAAATCATTGCAGGGCCCTGATGATGAATCTGGATCCACACCAACTGTGGGAAAACGATGATCGGATGACGGGTTGTTGCGAAAAATACGGCGCATCCGAAACGGTTTCGTAAGCACCATATCACGGTATTTCAGGAAAAGGTGGGAAATCCCCGCCATTTTCTGCTTTGCCCAAGGTTTCCTTATTGATCCTTGTACCAACCAAGGATGAGGTTCGCTTTCAGGCTCGGCATGTGGACGTTGCCCCTTTAGGAAGCTCAAACCGATGCCAATATCTTGGCCAGTGCTCAAGGACTTGTGAGCTAAGGCCAAAACTTTACAATGGCGACAAATGGCAAAGACACGTGATTGATTGATTCCAACAGTATGAAGCCACATCCGAATTGGCCAGTCGCGTTTGGTCGTGTCACACAAGCCACTCACGGCACAGCCGACCCAAGCTTGGCGCTTCCAATCCCCCGGATCTCCCAGCTGCACGCCGGCGGTGTTAAGGTGGGGATATCCCGACCCGAATCTCGCTTTCGCTACATGATGTGCGGCCTGGTCGGGACCTTCCGCTTTTTTTTCGTACATGGACCCTATTCACAACGGGCGCCCCGATATCATAGTGCACCGCAATCATGGACGCTTTCGCTGGCAGTTCTCCTGGTCCCTATCTCTCGGCTACCGAAGCCAATGCGGCATTGCGGGACTGTTTATTACCATTATGTGACGTTGTGGCGGCACCGAAGACTGGCCGGCAAACGGGACTTAGCGAAGGGCCAACATCAGTGCCGGCCTACCCCACGTGTAATTGCTGCTCGTTCGACAAGCTTGTGAGCAAACCTGCCGTGCCGGCCGGTGACGCAGCGGGCTGTTTGTGGGCCGCCTCCCACGTTAGATACGTGGCTGTCCGTGCCGCAGTTTATCACAGACGCCGCAGAGATGAACCCCGGATTCAAGAATGGACCAAACGACTCCACCAATCAACCCGTTCCACCGGTACGCAGCCCATGGGATCATGAACCCTGGCCTGCCGCTATCGTCGCCTGCCGGATTATTGCGGGTCAGTGACAGCCTGTCCGATTGAGTGGGATTGAGTGGGGGATGGCAACTATTGGACGATAAGTAGGACATATGACGTGGATGTTGTGGCGTAGGATATTGCACAGAGGGGTACATTCTTCCGCATTCAGAAATCATCTAGTTGTTGTGCCTCTTCAGGTAGTCAGTTAATGACGTGCCTCTCCTGCAAGTGCCTGCTCTGATTGGTTAAACTCCACGGGTGATATTGGCTTTTTCCGCGGTCTTTTGAAACGCGCCTTAATAACACGGCGCGGCGCTATGGCTAAATATGTTCGAAAACCCGAATTGTGTTTTTTTTTTGGTAGGGCTATCCCAGTAGAAAACGGAACATATAATTCAATGGGTTACTGTGACCAATTGGGGCAAGTTTTGATATGGGTCCATACAGTGCTAATAGCAGCTGCTATGGGCAGCTGCTGCTGCAGCTGCAGCTGGTGGCAGGCTTCCGTTGTATTGGCACTGAGCTTTTACTATAGCCGGGAAGAGGTTTTACCGGTAGTTGGTGACTGCTCTTAGTCCTAGCTAGGGTTGAGGCTTAGGGTTAAGGTTAGTATCATACATTATACTTTGGTTGCTTCCTGCATAACTCCACTACCAGCTACCGCAGAACCCTACTACTGGCTGCCACGGAAACTCACTACAGCAGAAACTCACTACCGCCTACAACAGAAGCTCACTACTGGCTACGTCGGAAGCCAGCGAGCAGCTGGAACTGCTCCTAAATATAGCTTCTGCTAACGACGGGCATAGCTACTATTATGTTGCTCATATCACATGGGCGCGGCTAGTAAAAAGTAGGTTTTAGTTTTGAAGCATATCTAACCATGACCTTCCGTACTGGGACATATTTCGGCGAAAGAATCGACGTCACATATTTTTAACATCAGGCTGAACGAGAGAAATCTAACGACGAAAAAAATGATCACCCGCTTTGAAGGAGTGGTCGTATTCCTGACCAAGGGATGAGAGTCGGACGAGCATGGTTAGAAAGGACAGGTGGTCGAGTCTTGGGATCGCCTTTGTAGCGTGGTGTAGCCAATTGTTACGACCTAGGCTCAATCTACCGGGTAGCCAGACCACAGCCATCGGCCGGATTGACACACTTCTGGCATTGACAGGAGCTGGAAGGCTAAGGAGCAGCCAATCAAAATACGTGCCTCAAACTCTACGGCCTTGGCATTAGAATGTTGGACCAAGCGATTACTAAGCGCGGCCCGATCCCGAGTAGCTAATATCCGATATTCGAGAGGTTAGCCGAAGCCAAATGAAAAAAAAAACATGAAAACGAGAAAATGAATAAGATTTCGTTAGTCTTAACAAAGCAATTAAGTGAGCTACCTTGGGCTACTTGTCGAACATGTTCCCGAATTCACACCAGTCTATAGACCATGTTAGTTACACTTGGAAATTGCACGCATTTTCCCCACTTCTTCATGACCCAACTGAAGCCCACCTTGCGCTATGGGGATTTCGGGTGGTCAACGCCGAAAAGCCACAGTCAACGCTCGATTTGTCACAGCGTGAAGTTCTGGAAAGGTTGAGGACGTCGGTTCCTAAAATGACTGGCTGATGTTGAGAATTTGTGGATATGACATGTCACACTCACAAGTGGTCTCAATCGCCTCAACAGACGGCTGCTGCAAGGGTCAGATGCCCGGAATAGCCGGCATCGGGATAAAGAGTAAAAGGAAGATAACTGCGACCGCAGTTGGCCCCAAAACACCATAATAAATAACACACAAGCCTTTCTTATTAATCCTTTGACCACGGGCCCTGTAGGGCCCAGCCAATTGACCATCAGGGCCAAGCTGCGATCGTCATGTCGATCGAACCTTATGACCCCGAAGCCGGAGGCCGCCCTCAACGGCAGCCTCCAACAGCTAGCAGCAACAGCAGCTATAAGAGCCCTAGATAGATCCCTTCCATAGTTACAGAAATCAAGCACTTCTACATACATCTGGAATCATAACTAGTGATATGACAAGTAAAAACCTGTGTTTCAAATAAGTTTTTGCAATCCTAAATAATCCCATTAATTTTCTTATCAGCCACACCTTAGCCGCTGTTTTGGTCCTCTTTCTTTCTTACCTTGCATACAACCGTTGTGGACAGGATCTCAACCGTTTCAAAGGTCCAATCCTACCATCCCTCACCGATCTGCGATGAGTGTGTAACATTCAAGTAACCGCGGGTCTTTTGCCTTTTCTGCATCTTCACAGGAAGTACGAAAATATCGTGCGCTTGGATCCTAAAAAGCTAGCATTTGCTCAACCCAAGGCTATCAGAGACATAGACGACTCAAGAAGCTTGAGCAAAACCTGCATCTGCATCTCGTCTCTCAATCCACTTCGCAAGGAGTAATTTCCATAACTCTCTTCTCAACTACAGACAAAGCATGGTATGATGCTGTTCGCCGAAGTGTCGACTCAACCTTTTCCATGACAACGATGTTGCAATACGAGGATACGGTTAATGATACGATTAAAATCTTCAAGAAACTGGAGACACAGTTGAATGATAAATCGGGGGGGCAGATGTATTCCCTGAACTAAATCGTTCGCAAAAACCCCATGTACTTGTGAATGCGGTGACAAGGTTGGCTTAACAGTGCCCCGAGTCAATCATTGATCTTTGCACCAGACCGCCAAAAAGAGCAGCGCCGCTTGCTCTCTAAAAAGAATGTGACAGCAACAGATGAGAAGACCACAAAAGATGCAACCTTGATCGATAGATTGATCTTGGTGGCTGAAAGCTGAAAGAAATGAACGACAAAGAGGTACGCGATGGGGTCATCGCTGGTTGCCGGCGGCTCGGATACAACCACTATTAAGCTTGGTGCTATATTCTGCTATATATCGACGAATCCATACTGCTACTGCAAACTTATGAAGGAGATTGATAATCCGACTGATGCCGACCTCAGCATCGAGGTTGTGCTCGAGGTATCAAACCAGTCTGGCCGCCAGGCCTTGAGCTTTTCCCAAGCCCAGAACTTTATATATTTAGGCATCTGCATTCAACAGACATTCTGTACGCACCCTGAACCTCGTTGGTTTCCTGAGCCTGTTGTTGATGGTACCGAACACACAATCTGTGGCGAGCACGTACTAACTGGCACAGTTGTGAGCGCAAGTGCTAGAGCTACCCACCGCCACAAAGTGATCTCTGCAAAAGAGGTTAATGAGCATTAGATTGAACGCTGGTTGGATGAGAATGAGGAAAGGACTAGGTCCATGAACTGGTTCTTTTCGCAATTTGGGTCGGGAGGGAATTACATACGCATTGGCAAGAGCATTGCTCCTCTGGAGATACACGGTCTGGCGCCGGCCTTGATGTGACTGTTTGATCTTGAGTTTGTCAAGCGTAAGCGACCAAGGAGGGCTGCGTGAAATAATTTTGTTGTCGTCGCTGACTCTGATGTAAAGGCCAGCCGTCGAAGACACGGGTAATGTAAAGCAGATATTCGTTAGTGATAATAACCTTGTCTTCTCCGTTACTGATAAGTTCCCATACAGTGAAGCTGGCTGCAAACAAAAGAATGAGAGGCTGTGGAGTGCCTTGAGGCATAGTGACATGGCTCAACAGTAACGTAATGGAGCCGAAGTCATCGCTGGTGAGAGATGAACCATTGGATTGCAGATGATGGTTCCGCCTTTCCCTCATATTTCGTGTCGAGCAACATGCCGCGCCACCAGTAGGATACAGCCCGAGCATGGGTTGACGATAGCACCCACCATTTAATTGTTTTAGACTCTACAGTGAAGTACGATGGTATTGGATTTATATCAACAAGCCTTTCTTAACAGTCCTGGACCTTTGCCTGTTGGAGTAGATCGAGCTGAATGTCCCTAGAACGAAGATCTACGAGTCACTGACGAAGAAGAGGAGCTATAGGGACAAAGAGCTTATGAATGTGATTCAAGATGGGATCATTGATACGGAAGTTTGGCTCAAGTACTGGATCAAACATCTTGAGTTAAAAACCCAAATGAGCTGGCTGAAGACCAATCCAGACGTTCAACGGCATTGGGCAGACATTACCACATCCTGCTAGACAGCGCAGGCCTCCTGTGAAGTTGGTGTTCATCTTGACTTGCCAACAACCCAACAATAGATTTTTTTTTTTAATGGCCAAGAATGCTCTGCAGCCTCTGTAAGGACCCTCACTTCTCATTACATCAATTAACGGGTTAAGCCAAAAGACAAGTCAAAAATTATAATGCTCGTGATTACCGGTGTGGATACCAGCTGCCAAGAGACCTATATCGTTCCCGGCCAGTCCTAGGTCGTAACAGCCACAAATTTATTGGGAATTTCAGCTGTGGTAGTCAGTTTCGGCACCCTGTATAAAACTATTATAAAACAAGTGCCGACAGCCTGTTAGAAAGACCCTAGGGATGACAGATAGAGTTTCTGTCGTTAAATGCCGCTTGACAGGGATGTCACTGACTGGTAATCAACCAAGCCACTCGTTGTCGTTCGACCTGAAATATTTCCGGCATGGATTGATAAGATATGGTCCGCTTTGTAGGTCTTTTCAGTGTTATTCCGTGCTCTCGTTGTCACAATAGCGATTATTGTATCAATTCTTTTTTTTTTGGAGGAGGGGGGGGATCATAGTGTAGTTCAAGCACGCGGCAGCTACACGAACTCCGCTCGGTACTTCCGAAGACGTTGCTTATCTTTAGTCTGTAAGAGCTGGGAAGTGGGGTATTTATCTTGTTAGAACAGGAGCCATAGAGGACTTTTGCAGACCTTTTTTCCGGACCATTGTCGCCAATGATAGTTTACGAGCTGTTCATGTGACCTCAGGGTATGCACTTGGCAGGCAACTCCATCATACCCCGAAGACTAGCTCCGCGACCCGAAGGGGCTAGCCCGATATACAGAGGCCCCGTGGCTTTGTTAGGTTTCATACGAGGTAGAAAGCTCCGACATTTATAGTCCCGATTAGGAAAATATACGGATATCCTGTCTTCAATTCCCCGTTTGGGCATGTGGGTCTCGGACCTGATCAACTACCCTTGTATCCTCCCGAAACCTTATGTCATTCTATGCCAACCATTGAAATGCTTAGGTCTAGTCCTTGGATACAACAATAATTTGAATGAGGCTCCCTAGTCAATGAAGTCGTTGACTGCAAGCATTCATGGCCCACAGAATACCGAAGGCTCGGAACCTTGCCAGTTCCTTTACTCAATGCCTAGGTAGTGATATGTTGATCATTTCCTGGAGTATCATATGACGAAACATGCTAGAAGTCTTGACATTCTATAATCTGGGGAGATTATGTACGTAGAAAAGGCTATCTCACAAATCAATAGTCAAAGTTTACTTGCCATCAACTTGAAAATACTCCTCATAGTTGTGGAACATGACGTGTTAGTCTCGGGTTCCGGACGGACATCCCAGTCCGCCACGGAACGTCTCTTGTGCCAAGGACTGATCAATCTGCCTACGAATCATCATCCTCGTCATGAGTTCAAACTTTCTTGCCGCGCGGCGGCAAGTTTTCGGCTTGTCAAGCCTCTGGCAAGTGAGGCGCTGTTTGCCAATCTGAAACGTCCCACCGGATACGGTTGCGAATTTCTCTCTGGGATAGCTCTATGGTAACTAGATAGATTCTCAGAGTCCCAAAGGGGCTATTTCTGCCGGCTTCCATCTGAATAAATAGCACCTCGTGATACCATTTGGATATCAGACTCATAAGCCACTTCGCACATTCGTTCACTCTAGTCCCCATTGGATGCAGCCGAAACTCTGTAAGGCACTCTTTACTGCACTTGCCCAGACACAAATTTTGATTGTCTAAAACCACTCTCATTCCTGTCGACATCTCGCATTCAAACATAGACCCACTGCTGCACTCCAGTGCTGGAGATCATGAGGCCAAGCTGGCTTGCCTTGTTGTTGCCAAACGTTCTACCTGTCGCAGCGCTTAGGTTTGACGCGAGGTACGTCGACTTCAACCTCAACCAGAATGACACTGCCTCAGACCCCCTCGACTACTGGGGCTCATGGCCAAATCATACATACCATGAATCGCCCAAGAACTGGCGTTTTCCGTTTTACTCATTGCTTTTGGACCGTTTCGTCAACGGCGATCCAGCCAACGATGATGCCAACAACACAGTATACGAATCAGATGTCATGAGCACCACCATGCGCTATGGCGGAGATATCCTTGGATTGGTAGAAGGTCTAGACTACATGCACGGCATGGGTATACGGGGGATCTACCTGGTCGGTTCACCCTTCATCAATCTGCCGTGGACTGCCGATTCGTACTCCCCTATCGACCTGACCCTGCTTGATCCCCACTTTGGTACAATATCCGACTGGAGATACGCCATCGACGAGATCCACAAGAGAGGAATGTACGTCATTTTGGACAACACGTTCAACACATTGGGCGACCTTCTCCAATTTAGCAAGACTCCAAACTCTACCACGCCCTACTCACCAAGGGAACTCGAGGTCGGCTACAAGAGCGATATCCGATACCATGACTTCGATTTGTCGAACGAGTACCACGACAAGTGCCCTTGGAACCTGCCCAAATTCTGGGACGACAACGGATTTCCTGTGCCAGAGAGCGGGATCAACACTGCAGCCGGATGCTACGACAGCGACTTTGACCAGTTTGGTAACTCGGACGCGTTTGACGAAAAGGTCGAAACATACCAGCGTCAGCTCACCAAGTTTTCGTCGGCTCAGGACCGACTGCGAGAATGGAACCCCATGGTGTTGAGCAGGATATTGCACTTCTCCTGCTTGACAATTAGCATGCTCGACATTGACGGCTACCGAATCGACAAGGCGCTCCAAGTTACCGTCGAAGCACAGGCCGAGTTCTCAAGACATATGCGGCAGTGTGCTCGACAACTTGGCAAAGACAACTTCATCATAGCTGGTGAGGTCGTCAACGAGGTTGGGCTTTCTTCTGTGTACTTTGGACGAGGTCGACAACCCGACATGGTGCCACCCGACGTGACAAGCGCCCTATCAGCTGCTACTTCGGGCAGCAAGTCAAATTTGCTCCGAAGTGCAGAGTACAGTGCCTTAGACGGCGCTGCGTATCACTACGGAGTTTACCGAGCCATGGTAATCTTCCTCGGCATGGACGGTAACCTCCACTTGCCTTCTGGAAGCCGAGAATTCAACTGGGTGGGCATGTGGGAAGAGTACCTGAAGACTGACGATTTTGTCAATGCCAACACCGGATTATTTGACCCTCGCCACATGTGGGGTGTGTCTAACCAGGATGTTTTCCGATGGTCTAGTATTGAGCTGGGACGCCAAAAGATGCTCCTTGGCTTGTTCATCACCACCTTTCACTTTCCCGGAATTCCGCTTTTGTCGTGGGGCGATGAGCAAGCCTTTTACGCAATGGACAGCACGGCCGAGAACTATCTCTTCGGCCGTCAATCCATGGCTTCCTCCATGGCCTGGCAGCTAAACGGATGCTTTGGCCAAAACAGCGAGTCGTACTACCGCATGCCTCTTGGGCCTGCCAGGAACGGCTGCCACGACGATAGTATTAGTCTGGACCACCGAGATGCCTCGCATCCGATTCGAAACATCCTCAAGGTTATGCACGCTCGAAGAGAACAGTACCCTGCCTTGAACGACGGTTGGTACCTGGAGCAGCTTTCAAACCAGACCAGACAGAACGTGCTCCCCGGTAGCGACCTTTTTCCAACGGAAATGGGTCTGTGGAGCACACTTCGAGGTGAATTCGCTCCGTTCCAGAACCTGAGTACTTCAGGTGAAAGTGTTGAGCCTATTTGGCTCGTCTACCATAACGAAGCTGGCTGGATCAACTACACCGCGGGCTGCATTGTATCACCCTTCAGCCCCGGCACTCCTGTAAAGAACTTGCTTTCTCCCTACGACGAGAGGATCGTCACATCCCTTCCCCGTGAGATTGAAAATGGAGGCTCCGAAAACGCTAAGGGTTGCTTGGACTGGGTCGCACTTTTGCCGTACGAGTTCAAAGCCTATGTGCAGGCCGATAGTTGGATGCCACCTCCACCTGCCATTACAAAGTTCCTGCCTGGTCACGATGCTCGAATTGCGTCGACAAGTGCCCCAGGCCTTATGGACTCGGTTGAAATAGGCTTCTCGTTCTCAGAGGAGATGGATTGCGAGCGCCTGACTGAGAGCCTTCAATTCCAGTCTGGAGTGGCTGATGACATCCGGCCTCATGTGCGACCGAACAGCGTCGAGTGCTCAATCGATCAAGAAAATGGTATTCCGGAATTTGCTGGCCAGCCAACTTCTAAATTTACATGGAAAGCAATCCTGGACAATGTATCCCACGGAGTGCACGCAATCACTATCAAGAATGCCACCACATCCGACGGCCAAAGATTTACAAACAGCAATGATCGATTTATGTTCCGAATCGGGGCAGAGAGTAACCCGATGGTGTTTACCCAGCAAGCAATGCACCCGGCCAATTTTCTCAGCAAACAAGGTGATGGAGATGTGCTTCAGGTGCATCTTGATGCCCCGGGAGCAGACAAGTGGAGGTATTCGCTGACATGGGGTGCCTCATGGAGCGATTGGAAAACATACTCGACCGGAGACCACACACTTGAGAAGCAAGCCTGGACCGGAACCGAGAATCAGGAATGGGCCGGCGAGCATGTCATGGTTCAATACTGGAGTCAGATTGCTGGGAGCAGCGCCACGATGCAGTACGGCGACGTCGATGCCGAAGATGACGAGCCGCGTTTGTTTCCGCACCTTTTTGCTCACGGAGAGTTTAACCAATTTGGCCACGACGCTAGCGTAGGGAGCAAGCTTGAGTTTGATGGGGTGTGGAAGCATCACTTCATGGGCGAATGGCCGGATGGCTTCGCGCTGAATGTCTGGGGAATGAATGCCGATGGGGAACAAGATCTCTCTTTTGTGTACGGCGATGTGAACAACGACTCCGTCCTCGATCGATGGATTCCTTCCATGCTGCAGAAAGTTCAGATTCCATTTGATGAGCCTCCCCCGTACCCGCACTTGGCTTATGAGTTCCAGCTCGAGAGAGACAGCCACCGCTACCAGCTCGTGCCGAAAGGGAACAGGTGGCACCAAATTGTCACGTATCTGCTCTTCGCGATTCTACCGCCAGTGTGCGGCCTTTTAGGCCTTCGACTATATCAAAAGTTCTTCTGCCGTGTTGTCCTGAACCGCACAGGGGTAATCCAGGTGGCCCAGGGAGCGGCCCAGGGACCAAAGCCAACTCCGAGAAGACGGGTTCTTTGCGCAACTATCGAGTATAATATCCCCGATTGGAACATCGACATCAGGCTTGGAGGCCTGGGAACAATTGCCATGCTCATGGGAAAGCATCTGGAAAACTATGACCTGGTCTGGGTTGTTCCCTGCGTCACCGGCGTCGAGTATCCGCTCACGGAGGCGAGTGAGCCAATGGTAGTCTCAGTCCGTGGCCAAAAGATCCACGTTCAAGTATACTACCACACTTTAGGGAACGTGACCTATGTATTACTTGATACTCCAGTGTTCAGAAAGCAGACAAAGGCGCAGCCATATCCTGTCCGAATGGACGATATGGACAGCGCAATATTTTATTCTGTGTGGAACTCTTGTATCGCTCAGGCCATACGACGATTCTCGGTCGATCTCTATCACATCAACGATTATCACGGCGCACTCGCCCCGCTTCACCTTCTTCCCAAGGTCGTACCGTGCGTCCTATCACTACACAACGCAGAGTATCAGGGTTTATGGCCGATACGCACCGCAGAGGAGCAAGCAGAAGTCGCCGCAGTGTTTGACATCAGCACAGAAACGATGAAAAAATACGTCCAATTCGACACCGTCTTCAACCTTCTGCACGCTGCCTCGAGCTACATCCGCATTCACCAGCAAGGAGTCGGCGTCGTGGGCGTTTCCGACAAGTACAGCGAGAGATGCATGGTTCGATACCCCGTGCTCTGGGGCTTGGGGCGCGTAAACGGCCTGCCAAACCCCGATCCGTCCCAGCTGTATCGTGGCGAGCCATCGGTCCAGCAACAGGAGGACCGAGCCGAGCTGAAGCTCAAGACACAGCGCTGGGCTGACCTCGACGAAAACCCTTCTGCGGAGCTGTTCGTCTTTGTGGGACGAATGAGCAAGCAAAAGGGTATAGATCTTATTGCAGACATTTTCCCGAGAATTCTCGAGGAAAACACAAACGTGCAGCTGCTATGCGTCGGACCGGTCGTGGATCTGTACGGCAAATTCACAGCGCTCAAGCTGGAAAAGGTTGCCGAAAGGTTCCCAGGTCGGGTGTGCTGCAAACCCGAGTTCACGCAGCTTCCCCCGTTCATATTCGGAGGCGGAGAGTTCGTCTTGATCCCATCGAGAGATGAGCCCTACGGCCTTGTGGCAGCGCAGTTTGGTCGAAAGGGTGCGCTGGCAGTCGGAGCGAGAGTCGGAGGCCTGGGCAACGTTCCTGGATGGTGGTACACGGTCGAGTCGACGGAAACGCGTCACCTTCTTGCCCAGTTCAAGGCGGCTCTGGACATGGCGCTGCTCTCGACCCGCGAGGAAAGAGATCAAATGAGAGCTGCTTCGCTGCAGCAAAGCTTTCCGGTAGCCGAGTGGAAGGACAGGCTTGAGGACCTATACGCAAATGCCATATCCAGCCACCAAGGCACAAATGAGCCTTCGTTTGATCGCCTCTCCTCCATGCAGCGAATGGAATTCGAAGGCGAGAAACACAGAACGTTTCCCAGGCGGCTCACGACACTGTTCAGAGGCATCAAAGACAGCCTCAACCCAACTATTACGGAATACAAGTCCCAGTACACGTCTGATGATAGCAGCGATGGGTCTGTGGTGGAGCTGAGCGATCACGAAGACGATCTCGAGGTTGGGGTCCACGCAGAGGAGCTGCTTCAATCAAGAGCTGGGTTGGTTGTCAACCACAACAGCTCTGGCTTGATACGCGTCGAGCCGACCTTTACAGACACCAATGGCGAGTTTTACTCGCAATTTGCCGACATGTTGAACAACCTGACGATAGAAAACTCTGAGTCTGATCTCTGCATCCAAGACTACCTCGTCAGGAGCGAGAGGCGCTGGTTTGAAAGGGTTCGAAACGCAAAATTTGGCTTGACGCCTTCGGAAAATTTCACCCCCCATTGGCTTTCGCGGTGGAAGAAAGGTGGCAAATATAGTCCGATTGGTGCTGAGAGCGAAATGGATGTGGAAAAGAGCCAAGATGATGAAATGGAAGCGTACCGAAGCGAGGGTTACACCGTCTCGAAACTTGAGAAGAACATGTCTACCAAAGTCTTCGGGTTTCCAGTATATACGCTACTTCTAGCCCTGGGCCAGATCTTGTCCATCAACGCATCCCAAATTACCATCTTCATGGGCAAGACCACACAAACCGAACAGCAGCTCTACAGCGTCGGCACCGTTTACGCCATCGGATCAATCGTCTGGTGGGTTCTTTACCGACGACTGAAGACGGTATACGTGCTGTCACTTCCATTCGTACTCTTCGCATCATCCTACCTCTTGCTCGGCTTTATTCTCCTCGGAAACCAGGGTCGAGCGCCATCGGAATGGTTATTGCACCTGGTTGAGAGGCTATACGCCTGCGGATCGTCGAGCGGGTCCATTTATTTCGTCATGAACTTCATCGAGGAAGAGTCCTCCCCGGTGAGCAGCTGGATCCTCCGCGCCGGCTACATCTCTGGGCTGCAATACGGATACCAGGCTTTCCTCTGGTACTGGAGCCACCGGATCATGGAATCCATCGTCTCGGGCAGTAAAACTGCAAGCAACCCTTCTTCTCTGATGGGATTGGTTGCCATCTTTGTGTCAGCCATCCTCATATCCATCTCCTACATTCTCTTACATGGTCTACCACGACTATACGACCGAAAACCCGGTTCTATTCCCACCTTTTACAAATCTCTCATTCGGCGATCAGTGCCTCTTCACTTTGTGGCTTCGACATTTGTCCAATCATTCTTCTTCTCCGCACCGGTGGTGGCCCAGTCCTGGCTGTTCTTGTTCTCCTCGCCAAACCTCCCTGATTCCGTTACTGGACTTCTCGTTGCATCTTCCATCGCACTGTTCCTCTACCTAACACGCATCTTCGCGTCCCGCTCGCTCTCGCAGGGCCAATGGCTGCTGCCCATGTTTTCCTTTGCCTCGTCCTTTCTCATTCACCCGCGCTGGGCGCAACTATTTTGGTCCATCTCCCGCCTCGGTACGTCATTGCCGTGGGTATATATTCCATGGCTATCGTACGGAGTCGTAGAATTCCGCTATTCACCCTTTCTATCGGCATTCCTGAGCCGCTCCCTCTGGCTGTATCTCGGTGTCCTTGATCTGCTGGTCGGATTGGGGACGGGCATGGCGCTAATGCAGGCGCTTCCAAGGCAGCACGTCCTCTTTGTTTCAACACTGGCGCAAGTGGTCGGTGCCATGGGCATGATGGCTGCCCGTGCCACTATTCTGTCACCAGGAAGCACGGCTGCTGCCATGGTAGAAGGGCTCAAGCTATTGCCGCAGATGTTTCCCGATATTTCAAAAGAGGTGCTTCCCGGAGGAGTATTTTGGTTGGTTTTGGGCGTGCAATTCAGCGTCGTGGTCGGTTGGATTTGCCTATTCCGATCAGCGCAATTGCAAAAACCGTAGACGGAATAATCTTTTACTTACTAAAAGCGAGTGTTTTATTATTAGAGGCTGGTCTTTTTTTTTTTACGTCATATACTTTGCTCTGTTTAGAATAAATGATGCGAGACAAATGCCATTGAAACATATTAATATTTATTTACAAAACACGACCCTGCACATCCAACAAGCGTCCCCCAAGTACGAAGAGTTAAAGGATATTTTATATAAAAAATCTCTCTCGCTAGGAAGATTCAATCCTTACGATGGGAATTTTTTTACTATGATCTGCTAACATGGACCAGCACAAGGATTGGGCTCACGAGTTGCCTACCCCAGTGCAAATCGTCGATGACGCCAACCATTCACAGTTAGATGAGTTAATCACCCGTAACCGAGTCAAACCTAGCGACACATTGGACGAGATATTGCGAGATATTGGTCTTGGTCCTTGCGTCGCTGGGGACGAGGTTGTAAAGTAAATGACCGTTGCATGCGAGCTCTGACAGGTTCGTGCTGCCCAGCCTCCTCGATTGTCGAGACTGTCTTGGAGGTGCTCGGCCCGTGATGGAATGAGTTCGTCTCATCCATTCAGCCTTGGGGAGGGCGAATCTCGGCGCTGAACGAGTGATCGTCAATTACGACGCCGGAATCGATTGAGTACGAGGGCGCCAGGGGAAAGGGGCCACGACGACATTAGTGGCTGCCCTGGATCAAGCCATGCCGATTAGTGTGACACGGATGCAAATTTTGGAGGGACTGGGCGCTGGCGGCAGCTAGAGCGCTAAAACAGCCGTCGGATCCTTCGTCTGAAGGACGCACGACCGTGCTGCAGGCTCAGACCAGGGACAGACGGATGATGGATGGATAATAAGTCAGGCCGTGTCCCACCCGAGACAGCTTTTCTTTTCTCCAGGCACTCTTTTGAACCGGGCCTGGCTTGCCCCATCCACCTTCTTTTGCGTCTTCTTTTTTCGTTCCTTTCTTACATTTGCTTCACCAGGACATGCGGGCCGCGTCCACCATCGTTAGCGTCCTTCGCATCCCCGACCTGGCTCGCACAGCAGCAACGGCCTAGCGGCAGCAGCAGCAGCAGCAGCAGCCTCGGCAGCATGCCGCTCGTCGAGGAGAAAGATGCCATTGCCGCCGCCCGGGCTGACCAGGACAAAGGCTCCGCAGGAAACGGCCTCTTCTCGCTCTTTTGCTGCATTGGCACGAGGAGCAGTCACAAATCTCGGCCTCGCCGCACAGACGGTCAAGGCGAGTGGCCCAAGGGGTTCATCCAGGTTGGCAAGGGTCAAAACACTGCTCATGAAACAACCAACCGTGACATGGCGCCACGCCATGCCCCACCAACCGCTGCCCCGGCCAAGAAGACCCCTAGTCGTGTCAAGAAGCAATCTCGGGGTGCTTCAAGGCCCGTCATTTCGCAGCCTTACGACTTCAAACATGTTAGCTCCGGCACTCCCTTCTCCGAGCCCACAACCACGCAGGTCCAGCAGCTTCCTCATGCTCTGCTGCGTGGCCAGCGTCTCTACCGGGACCTGGAGCTCAGAAACTTCTCCCCTCCCGAGAACCCCTCCTCGCCCGCCCTGTTCTCCTTTTCCAAGAAGGGCAATGCTCAGCTCCCCGCGGCGCCCGTCGAGGACAGGACTCCAAAGCGGAGCATCTCCATGCCCCCGCTACCCAAGCACAGAACACGGCAGGAAAATAATAGCAATGAATCAGCAGTCGTATGGGCCTCATTCTTTTTGCCCACGTGGCCGGCGAAGCCAGAGATGGGCCACAAGAGGTCGCGTTCCGCATCCAACTTGCTGGAATCGATCCAGGTTATGGATTCAGAAAGACCCATAAGCCGCGCCCTCGATCGCAGCGTTTCAACACTGTCATTCCACATACCCCGCAAACCAAAAGTTGAAGTAGCAAATAGGTCACATTCCACCATTTACGAAAACGAGCCCCCAGCGGCTCAGCCCAGTGCAGGTGAGCAGGAACAGCCTGAAGACCAGGTGCAGCCGGACGAGACGGCCGACAATTGGGATATTCCTGAGAAGAAAGTCTTGCTGTCAGAACGGCCTAGCGGGCCAGGGCGTGCTCCTCTCGATCCCGTATTCGCTGGCAAGGCTTCGAGCGAGACCAAGAGTTCGTCTCCTACCTTGCCAAAGCCCAAATCTAACACCACCTTGCACACCCAGCCTGTGGAGGACGACCTTACCAAAGCCGCCGCCCATGAGAAGAAGGTCCTGTTGTCAGCACAGGTTGATATTGAAAATGAGAGCGCTCCGCCGTACACCGAATCTGATTCCAAGACTGCGAGCGACTGGGCTCGCGATTCCGACCAGGACACCAAGGCCTCTACAACGACCCAACCCACCACCGGTCGCGGCCACACTCGATCTTACACGGCATACGAGGTTGGAAATAACAACGACGTTTCCAACAAAATCAACAACAGGTTATCACGAAAAAGCAGCCTCTACGACTCCCAGCGACAAGGCCTCCGCAGGAGCCGGTCATCTGCCTCTGGCCACTGGGGGGACATGTCCCTGAGTAGGAACCCCGATTACCCCGACCGTTTAGTCTGCTAACGCGCATGTAGAATTGGACGTATCGACTGCTCCGTTCCCGCCCCCCGCCGGCATGTTGGTTCCGTACCGGTTCAAATTTCAGCCACAGCGCCAAAGCCTGTTCTCCAACAAGTCGCACAACCGCAGGCAAAGCGAAATGAGCAGCGTGGACAGCATGGTGCCGCGGAACCAAACACCCTCGCTGGAAGAGGCCGAAGAGCCCAAGACGGCTCTGCCTCCGCCTCCGGCACCCAAGCCGGCGGCAGCCAAGAGAACGTCGCTCTCGCAGGTGGCCAGCTGGCTATTTTCAAACCACGAGGCCAGCAGCTCCGGCTTCTTGATTGACCCCGTCACCGCCCTCACGCACCCGGCCGTGGCCAACAAGGACATATTTACTCCTCCCACCCACTTGGTTAACCGACGATTCAGCGAGGGCTCCATCGGCACCGCTACCACCTGGGACACTGACGATACCCGCACCGTCCAATCTGTCTGGTCGCTCAACGGAACGACCGTGGGCATGGGCAAGGCTTTCTTTATTCCCAGAGTTTTCCCCGCCGATCGACCCCACCGCTTCTCCTCACCGCTCTCCAATATTGGAGCTGCCGTCTAAAAAAAAAAAAAAAGAAACATGAAGTGACACACACTTGACACTTGCTTTCTTACGTTCCCTTGTCCCTGCTAATCGTCCTTTTCTTTTGCCTGTTCAAGGCGCTTGCATGGCATAGTGATACCCTGTGCGATATGGTATTTTCTTTTTAGTAATATAAAACTGAGCGCGGAGTGGCCAAACTCCAAGCTCGGACTCATGATCATAATCGGGTGGCTAACGTGTGATGGGTCTGTTTTTTTTTTCGGTCGAGCCTGCGTTCTTGGTATTCTTATGTATGAGCCAGTGAGAACGATTGATGAGACCAACCTTTTTGCACTAGTTTTAATGGTTTCGAGGACAACCACGCTCAAAAGTTTTGGTGGGTTGTTTTTATAACACGCTTCATAGAATATGATGCAGAAGTAAAGATATTAGTTTCAAACATTTTGCTCAAGCGTGTGTCACAAGCTGCATTCCGGCCCTGAATAAGTGAAGATGGGGCGTCGGCAAACACTAAAAAACCTTTGGAAGAATTGCCCCATGCGTTGGTCAGTGTGAGTATAAAACAATAGTGACCACCACTGTAAACCAAACTACTGCGGTAGGGTTGGACAAGAGCCGTGCGCGAACCGGCTTGGAGACTAGCCGAAGGAAATGTGGAGTTTGAAACGCCGAGCCTCGGGCTTTAGCTCTTCATATCGCGCTTGCCGGAGTAGCAAAGTTTAGGGTAAGTAGCACAAAAACGCTGAGAAACAACTTGAGCAAACAAGACAGCAATCAGGGTGGTCAAGAGGATTCTATGAAATGCTCATTGAAGTCACACAAATTATTATGCTTTAATTGGGATTAAATTGTCTGTCGACAACATAGAATTCAAGAAATGTCATGATGGATGGAAAAGACGCACATGGCTTAGTTAGCCAACAGTGACTCACTTGTGCTAGACTACAAGAAATTATTTAGGAATGTACCTGGCATTCTATGGAGGACTATATAACTTTCCGACTCGTCTATCAACGACTGGTGAGTAGCAACCTTTAACTAGCCGAAAAAAAACTTGTCGACTTAACCAGGTTATCCAGAAACCAGGTCACGGAAGTGGCGTACAAGCAGTTTTCAATAATTGGTTTGATCGTGAAAATGTTATCGTGATGGGCAGCAAATATTTTGAGTTTCGGTATCTGTTATTGTACCGAGGCTTTTTACACTTAGTTGGATTATCCGTGCCCCTCAATTCCATACCAGTTTGTCGTTCCAAACCACAATTACTCATCCTTGTACGGCTTGTAACCTGAATGAGATTCAATCAGCTCCAGGCTCTTGTGGTCCTTGATAGCAGCGGCGTGTCGCGCTGAGAAGACGTCGACGATGTTCTTGGGCTGCATCATGGGTGTGGCGAGGGACCACACGAAGCCGTGCAGCTGCTGCCGACGGAATTCCTCCCAGACGTCTTCGACTGCGAAGCGAGGCCCGCCTGCATCAGATAGCGCGTTCAAATAGGCTTGCAGCAAATCGCGTTCGTGCTCGCGACGGTCCTCGATATCCATGGCCCCTGTGATAAAGTAGGCAACGTCATTCAAAGCTGAATCCGGGTGTATACCCTGGTAGTCGAGGAATCCAGGCTTGCCTGAAGGCGTGATGAAGGTGTTTCCGACGTGGCAGTCACCGTGCGCCATGACGGCGAAGCGGGAGTCTGGCGTGTCCCACATGGTGTGGAAGGCAGCTATGACCCTAGTGCGGTCCTTAAGTTCCTCGTGAACGGGCGGGCAAGCTTCGGTGGAGAACCGCTCTTGCCAGCTCGATGGAGTCCACAAGGCCTCGATGGCGTCCCGAAGTCCGTTCGCATGATACCAGGGAAAGTCCTCGGTGCGAGCGCCCCAGGTTCGGGCGTGCAGCAGTGCCAGCTCCTTGACTCCTTCACGAACACTCTCTGGCGCCCACGGCTCGAATACGCTGCCGAACGTGCACGACGCAATGTCATCCATAATCACAAGTCCCTGGCCGTTGACAATATCCGTGCCGCAGTAGTACGTCTTGGGCAGGTTCATGCCTGTCTTGGGCGCGATGTGGTAGTAGAATTCGGCCTCAAGCCGATAACATGTAAGAACGGGCGGAACGAGCCTCATGAGCTCTGGGTTGAACCCTCCCTTCACGCACAACCGCGTAGGAAAGGCATCGATGTTGTCAGCATACTCAAGCTCGACAATGATTTTGGATGCAGTGCCATGTATCTCCTTCGCGATGGCTACTCCAGTTACCTCCCGGTCCAAAACTTGGCTGAACCAAGTAGCCATGAGCCTGTCCACGGTGACGGGAAGCGGCTTTTGCGAACCAAAGGCTCCCTTGGGGCCGTGCACTGGACTGGAAACAGCCATGGTTGTTCGCAGTGAAGAGTGGGGAATAGGACTACCAACAATAAGCACGGAGGTGGCAAGAGGGGAAAGAAAAGCGGCAAATAGCAAATGGCAAATGAAATGTTACGGGAAGGCTGCAAACAGAAAGGAGCACCGAGTCTTTATATGGCATATCCGGGGGTAAACACCTCGGGTTTCATCGTCTGAGTTGCCCTGGTTGCCGGTGATATGATGGCTGGACTTACCTTGGGATAGTGCCAAGATGTTCTGAAATATTGACTTCTGCCGAGGTCTTTCTACATGTGACCTGAAAACTGAGCTGTGAATTGATTGCGGTCCTGGTTCAGAGTTACAGCAACTATGACTGGGTTCATATAATTCCCCATTTCTGTGCCGTGACCAAGTGCGGAGCAAGATTCCGGAAGCAGCCCCGCTGCAGGGTTTCCTTTGCATATCCTAGATTCAAACACTTGTAATTCTTGGCATCAATCCCCTTGCCCTAGAATATCCGTCTGCCAGGCCACAGCTCCTGGGATCACTGCCCAACAGGATTGATACATGCTGGGGGACTGATCATGCTGGAATATTTTTCATGCTCATCATTGGTTGAAAACCGAGTTTCCAGCTCTGATCGAATGTTTGTTGACCGCGGGTAGCGCTGCATGCTCCACATATCCGTTGTAAGCCCAAAGTGGCATTGGAAAGCTACAGAGGAGTTCCGTGCAATATGGCCATTTCACGGCACCAAGTCATCCATCTAGAGAACTATCCGAGTTACAAAACCTTTCTAAGTATCTGTTACGCGAGGGTCGGTGACAGATGCTGTTTGGGGCCCGTCAGCTGCAATAGAATACGAAACCAGCCAGCAAGCCGTGTTATTGCTGCGAGCAATATCATGTACCTCTACTAAAATGGAAAACTGCCAACATCATCAAGTTAGATCAGGTTTAAAGGCTGGAAATTTGTCTCCAGTTGTATAATCCCCTGGCCATGACCCAGCAGCGGTTATATGCCAGGTACAGGATCATATAGCCGGTCCCCATTTGCTGGTGGGGAAACCAGGATAGCGCCCCAGCTTGTGGAACCAATCGTATCGTCTTCTGGGAGCTATTCCTTGATTGGTTTATGAGTGGCGTGCTTCTGTCGCATGATTTTTGACTCCTCCTGTTACAGGCGAGCTTCCATGCGTGGCGTGGAGTGCGAATTGGCTCGGAACGGTACCCATAAATAGCCATTTAGCATAGGGCTGGAACGTTTATGCACGACTGTCAACTCTATCTTGCGTTTGCGCACGGTGAAGTGCTGGATTTGGCCGTTGAAACATGGGGTGATAGAGACTTGGCGTCGAGGGTTCAAAACCGTTCACCAGGATGCGCCGTGACGCCCTTGCAAATGCAACCCCAAACCAACATACAATGTTACAGGCTGGTTGGATATTTGGCTCGGTGGTCGAAAGGGCGGGGCATCCAAGACCCTGCTCGACTCGCAGGATGGATGAGCTGTCGTAAGCGAGCTGACAGGCCTTTGTTTTCGTACATCTGGCAGCCCCGTGAAGACTTTTCGTATGGGAAGCCCGAATGCCGATTGTATAACATGCGATGCGCGGCCACTGCATTCGATGTAACCACTCACGCGGCGTGGGCGAGGGCGAATTATTCGAAATTGGAATCCCCCGTGTCTTTCCAGTCTTGAAATGGTTTGCATGACTCCATTCATTTCCGTATTCGTCAACTCTGGGTAAATGCTTTGCTGTTTGCTTCCACTAGATGGACATATAGAGCCGTTGCCAGCTGCCGCTGCACATATCTCTCCCCAATCGCCATACCATCGCCCTCCCATCGCCCTCTCCGCGTCTTCGATGGAGAACCTTTCGATCTTGTGCGATCTTGCGACCCTTTGAGAGAATGTCGACCAACATGAGCGCACCGGTGGCGGAGCCACCGCCAGGTGTATTGGCTGATTTCTACAGCATCTCACCGTTGCAGATCCAGATGACCGTCATATTTGGCATCATGTTTATCATTGCGAGTATACTTGTTGTGGTCCGCCTGTACACGGCCACCGTGTTGACGAAGGGGTTGGACTGGGATTCCTGTAAGCCATCATTTTCTTTGAACACGAAAGTGCCAATGTCAATCCCGCTGACCTATTTATTCATTAGTATTCCTCGTCTTGTCGTGGGCCGCATCGCTTGCATTTTTCATCTCCATGCTTATTGGTAGGGCCATGCAATCGCCCCAAATTGAATCGGAATCGTCCAACTTATACTTGAACAGCCTTCCCGACCGGCTTCGGCAGACATTATTGGAATGTTAATCTGGGTCAGCTAGCCCAATACATGAAACTGCTCACGCCATTAGCGATTACGTACATTTGGCCGCCAACCCTCGCCAAGCTGTCCCTTTTGGTGCTCTACTATCGTATCAACCAGACCATGTGCTTCAACTACTGTATTCCTTTGGTGGCGTTCGCAGTTGTCACACCAACGATAGTTTATACAATCCTGTTCGCGGGTCCTTGTGCGGTCGTTGGTGGCGATTTGAAGTGTCTCAACAGATTGGCAATCGCCCAAGCCGTCACAAATATCGTGTCTGACGCAATACTTATTGTCATGCCCATACCTATGATTGCGAAACTAAATATGCCTATGAGACAAAGAGTATCTCTGGGTTGTCTCCTGGCCCTTGGTTCATTGTAAGTCTTCAACGTCCTGTCTCCCATTCCACAGGTCCCATGCTTTGATGGCTAATGCACCCTTCAGTGTTGTGGTATTCTCCATAGTCCGTTCCGCCTTCGTCCATTCGTTCATATCCGATCCCGATATCACACACACACAAGCATACGTCGGTATATGGGGAGGTCTAGAACTCAACTTTGGTATGATTTGCAACGGCCTGGCCATGATCAAACCGTTCCTTGTCCGCCATTTTCCTGGACTGGCACGGAGGATCATGGGAAGCTATGCCAGCAGCAACAGGTACGATGGTGATTACCAAAACAGCAAGGGTCGAGCGGGGGGCAAGGGCCTTCGAACGTTTGGCGGTAGTGAGCCTGCAGGTCATAATTACGAACTGCATAGCATAGACAAAGCAGGTGGTCTACGAAGCGGGGAAGAAATGTCTATGGAGAGGCGCAATCCGAACATACACATCAAGGAAGAGTACAGTGTCGAGTATTCGAAGCGGATTGATGCCACTGACCCGGGAGACAACTCGAGCACCGACGAGATTCTCTACATTCAGCGTAGATAATATCGAGGTCAGAGTATTTAGAAGTTTTAATTGTGATTTATGAAACAGCAAAGTACTGAAAGAAACCTGATTTGCCTTCTGTTGTGGGAGTCAACATTAACACCGAGATTGCGGCTATACATCGTCCGTGATAACTATCATAAACTCATTACGCTGCATCAAAGCCTTGGTATTTACCATGTCCCCCTATGAGACCAATCTAACGCCCAACTGGCCACAATGCAAGATGTAGCTAGTGGACACTTGATGTCGAAGCTGCTAGGATCCTAAATCAAAGCACCACTTCTTTGGTGCCTCAGGCATCAACTAAACTTAGGCCTGTTCCGGCATAGCTCACCAAGGTTTTCCGTTCTGTACACAAGCGAAATGTCGCAAACGAACCAGGTAGGCCAGCCTTGAATGCCGTATTTAGCTACGGGTATTGGGTATTGATTTTCCTTTTATTAGCTAAATGGCAATTCTGCCTCCAAGGATGCTGGCACTCTGACTCAGAATGAGCCGGTAACACTCCCACCTAATGTCTCAATCTATAACGGCCCGAGTGAAGGGCTGTTCAACGGCAAACTCTTTACTCGGCTGGAAACGACCGTTGCAAACCCGGAAAAATTGGCTGCAGCGCTGGGATCGGATTGTGCGGCCTTTTGTATGCAGTATAAGCATGTCGCACTCATATTTGACGGCGACGACCAAGATTTGCACCATGAGCATTTTCGCCAAATATGCTTAAAGCTGAAAGAACATGACCTGGGACTTCAGTATGGCAGCTGCACTTTTGATGCCGGAAGCGTGTTGCAGGCGGGATTCCAGCTTGACAAGTTAAGTGGCAATGCCACTTGTACGTACATGTGTTTCGTACCTTGTGTCGGTGACTAACCATGTGTAGTGATCATTGACTTGCAACACCAGGAGGATGACGAAGATGAAGAGGACGATGAAGAAGAAGATTATGATAGCGAGGATGTTGACCTTGAGGCTCTAGGCTTGGGGGGCCTGGGGCTAAAGGAGCCTCCTAATTAGACGCCGCAAGGAAAAGCAGATGAAATCAATAAAAATTATACATTGGCATGTCACGCAATGTGAATGCATAAGCCATCACTTGATGCCTGGCCTGGATGTTTCAAAATTAAAAAACAGTATGAGAAAGGCGCCAACCAAGTCTAAAGTTATTACTTGACTGCTTCTTCCTCCCCATGGGGAAGAAATCGAGACATTTACATCTTAGCTTCCACCTGGAGTGTTGGCCTACAACTGACTCTACATCAGACGAAAATAACCACGTAGCAATGAGCGACTCGGACCAACACAAACACCCAATTGAAACAATCATGTCTCGTGTTCAGTCTTGACATTACGATCTCACCATTGGCTTTGGGCTAGAAACCACAACATGCCCCAAGAATGTACAGACCAGGCACAGACACGGAAACGGAGCTTGTCAGCAACGAAAACGCCAAGACTGAGATCATCTAGGGAAGGAGACAGAGCCCCAGATCTGGCTCGTTTGGCATAGCATGGTGCGAAGTGTGTATGTCAAGTACCAAATCAGAAGGAAAGGCTGGTGAGGGTCAATCAGTAAAAGTTTCGTAAGCTCCGTAGTGTCTCCTCTTTGGATCTTGACCATGAGTTGGAGTTCTCCTGCTAAATCTTTTCTCATTCCTTCATACCCTTGTTCGGGTGGTACAAGAACGAGAAGTGGCCAGGTTGGTGGGATAGTGTCTTTCATGTTGTGACGGTTGGTCAAAGCCTCCTGTCTAGGTCCGTTTGCTAAGATACGTGTCAATAATCACATTGTATGCGCTAATTTGCGTGTGCAGTTAAAAGGCGCCACGGCGTTAAATGCCTGGATTTGATTGAGCTGAGCGATGCCCCTGGCTCCAGAATAGACCCAGTTTACCTTGGCAGCCTGTTTCTCGTAATCAACAGCAACCATCTAGCCAAGTATCAGGCCAAGTCCCGCACCAAGCGCTTTAGTGTGAATATCCAAGTGGAGCTTTGTCAACGTGGTTGGATTCATTTCGGTGTTACTGTACAACTGGTGCGCAATGATGCATTAGTCGAGCCGCAACATCTACTAGCGGAATTGCCGTATGCACAATAGGCAAAGGTGACTTAATTCCCGATCGCAATTTCTTTTTTGTATTTAAAAAAAAAATAAAAAAATTAGTTCTGATCATTTCCGCTGCATCCACAGCACCATGGCACCCAAAACCCAAAGCGTTTTAATCACAGGGTAAGTTGTTACCTGAAGAGTTTTGGAAGCCCGCCCTTGATCCCTGAAGTTGAAAAGGCATCTCTTGTTTTATTGACTATAAAATGATAGATATATGCTGAGACTTTGTTTTCCAGGTGTTCCCCTGGTGGTATTGGGCATGCATTGGCACTGTCCTTCCACAAGCAAGGTAAACCATACCCCAATTTCCCACAGCCATATTTGCTTATGAATATGTTCAAGGCCTTGAGGTCATTGCGACGGCCCGCCGCGAAGAAGCCCTTGAGAGCCTTGCTGCACAAGGGATCATAACGTTGATCTTGGATGTTGACAAAACAGAATCAATTGAAGCAGCAAAGGATAAGGTCTCTGCAATGCTGAATGGAAAACTTGATTATTTGATAAACAATGCTGGGCGTCATTACGCGGTGCCTTCCTTGGATATCGAGATGGACGAGGTTCGCCAGACGTTCGAAACCAACGTTTTTGGAGTTATGCGCACTGTCCAAGCATTCGCGCCACTCATCATTGATGCCAAGGGGACTATTGTTCAGATTGGCTCTGTGAATGCGTTGATCCCGTTTGTTTTTTCACCTGTTTACAACGCCACAAAGGCAGCCCTGCATGCGTATAGCGATACGCTGCGAGTGGAGCTGGCGCCGTTCGGAGTCAAAGTTATCACTGTCGTCACGGGCGGTGTCCAAAGCAGGATAACGCGAACAGCAAGAACACTCCCGAACGACAGTGTTTACTTGCCAGTGAACGAGGAATACCAGCGTCGAATCAAATATGGCCAGGAGGGCGCCATGAAAACTGAAAAATATGCCGACAGCGTTGTTCGCCAGGTTCTCCGACGCAACAAAGCGAGGAGGTGGATTTGGGAGGGCAGTGGAACCAATCTTGTTCGGCTTTTGCTCGCATTTCTCCCCATCAAAATATTTGTGAGTCACCCTCCTAACCCCTTGCCCATTTCCATGGATATGAAATAGTATTTCCGGATGGAATAAGACTATATATGATGAAATCTGACAATATTTAGGACACACTTATGACAAGGACATTTAATCTTTGGAAGCTAAAGCGGCAGTGAATGACCTGTTTCCGCTGGACGGCAGCTTTTATTACACAGGCTCAGGGGCAGGACCGGGTTTATAAATAACTTTGTTGTGGTCTGCAAATCCCATGTATTTTACAGTTAATGCTCGCAAAAATTCCATCCAACCACCTGAAGCCCGCTTTCCGTCTTGTCCTGCTCATTCGACCGCTCCTCCATAAGCTCCAGACGAATCTTTTTGGCGTCCTCCTCGTAAATAGGGAACCGATCCACCTCGTCGAGCACCATTTGCGTCAACTCGGGGGACAAGATTTGCGACAGCCCCCGCTGGACCTGCGACTCTCGGTACCACCAGTGGCGCTGCTGCGGAGGGACATTGGCCGTGGAAATGACGGGCACAGCCGGGTCGACGAGGAACAGGGCCAAAATCTTTCGATGGCCCGGGCGCGTGGGATCGGCAAGGCGGAACGGGGACACGCGATGCTGGACGAGGTTGGGAAAGAAGACGGCGCGAGTGTCGCCCTCGCCGGTTGACGGGCTGTTGGTGGTGCGAACTCCTCCGAGGTCCTGAAGCGTGTCGCGGTGGACATTGGGGATTGCAAATATGCGCTCAATGGGGTAATGGTTGTGCTGTGCGTAGCCCAGCTCAGTGGAGAGCTCCTCGCGGTTGGATGCTGTTCGGAAATCCAGATGGCAGTCCGTAATGTTTTCCGAGTCGTAGTAGAAGAGGGCAGTGGCACAAATGCGCTCATTCAGCATGCCCTCGGTGTGCCACGATCCCCCTTCGTATTCGGAGGGATCATTACCAACGATGACGCTGTGGTAGTCTGATTGGGTGAGAGACAGCGGGCGACGGCCCGGGGTTGAAACATCAGACACGGAGGGAGACCCTTCTGAGGACCCGGGGCGAAAGGAGGATAATTCGGACTTTTCGTCCTCTTCCTTGGTGTATTTTGCATTCCAGAAATCAACAAGCTCCTGAGAAACCTCGTATGTAAAATCCGGATCCTCGGGAGTCAGGTGAATATTGGCCAGCTTGACAATAACTTGGATGCGAGGAGCACCATTGAAAAAGCCTTCAGACTTGACATCTGATGCTGAGAGTCTGACATGATCATTGTCTGGCTTGGGATTGGGAGGCTCTATGGTGTGAGTGGCCACGAGCCATTCCCAATCGCGTTTGCCGCGCTCGGATTCTCGGTATCCTTCTCTGTATCCCTCGTTGTGCTCGCGCGGCGGCTCATCATCGTCTAGTGGCCGATTCCATGGATGGCAGTTCCATTCGTCATGGCAAATATCTTGAGTGGTGCAAGTCATGTAGGCGTCATCGGCGGTAATGCGCTGGGTCTCAAACTCTCTCGGCCAGCGATAGATGACGTCCCACGCCGGCAAGGACTTTTGTATGAATTTTTCAATCACAGGGTAAAGACCCGCGTGGTCAACAGGGTGCAAGTTGTTGATGTAGCTGTCAATTTTGGCATTCGGGCCATCGAGCGCAACATCGCACGGAAGCCATTGAAACTTGTGCGACAGGGACGGAACTTTGTCTTCAAGCTCTGCACGAAAGTCGTCTCCGGGATATCCTAGCTCGCTTAGTAGGGGTTTTGGGCTCAACGTCCCCGTGCCACAGTGCTTGAGCGCCTCCGAAATGTTGATACGTTTATCGGCGAGTACGTGGCTGCGTCCATAGGCAAAAGGCCACATGGAAGGGTGAACGAGGTCAAGCACCTTCTTGGTAGTGCCGGGGTGCCAGTCCTTCTCCCTCTCTGGAACATTCTCAAGCACGCCAACGGCCTCTCGTAGAGCAGCGCGCAGATGCTCTGGGACAAGGCTGTCGGACTTGATTACACAGGATGAGTAATCGAAAATGGGAATGAGGCCTGTTTGTTCGTACAATGTCGCTTTTTTTCGAAGCTCGTTGATGCACTAGCTTCCAATGTCAATTCAATAAGCTAGTGTTGATACGCAACAACGTACCGCATCAGCCATCGCAGGAGTAAAGTCACCGTTAGGACGGTAAGCGTTCCAATCCATTTGCAATGCTTCTTTCTTCCATTTTTCAGAAATTTCGTCGTCATGCACCTTGACCCACCATTCAGGCTTGTTGGTCAGTTCTTCAATTACCTTGAACATGCAAACCTCTCGGATAAGTAGTGTTGATGCTTTCCAGTCCCAACCATGGGCACCGATAAGAACAGGAAACCGCTCATCAGCGGGGGGCATGTATCCCAAAGGAAGACCAAACCCAGGTACTTGGAGAGAGCTGTACGTCTACAGTGTAGCGCACCCGTTAGTAAATCCGCCTTGGCTGGCTTGGTGTTTGGATGCCAATGTTACTTTGACATACCCTTGCTCTTTCTTGGACAGCCGCGAAAGATTCCTCTATGGCCTCTATAATCAGCTGGTTGATAGAGTCTTGAGAGATGGAATACTCCGGAAAATTGAGTTCTAGCCAGTTCCGGCCATCCCATTCTCGCGGTTTGCACAGCTGTGTCTTGACCCAATCTTTGAAGGCGCGTTTAATTTCGTCGTGGGGGTCGGTAGGCGCGCCAGCCAGCGGGGGATCATCGATATCCATGTTTGTCTGCATGATGCCAATAGAAAAAGATTAGTTGGTTACGATTGAAACTTGGCTGGATTTTTAGATATGAAGGTCCCGTCTTGGCATGAATGAACCAACACACCGCTTCTCAAATGTCTTAAATTAAATGGAATTGATTCAATTTCGTATCCCGGCCAATGAATGGCTGCTTCTCGGTTAACAACTTATGTAAGCACTCTGCATTTTAAAGCACCAGTGGAGCATGCTCATCTTGGACTAGTTGCTGAGGTTCCATTTGCGTGTTGTTTTTGCGCATCTACTATAATTTTGTTGTATTTCTGTACATGAAATGGCTTCGCTCTTGGCGAGTGCTTTATGACCCAATCAAAAGGAATCGGAACCAACCGTCACAGCTTGCCTTGAAGGTCAAACTTCCCCTTGGGAATCGCAAAAGCCTTTGCATCATACGTCTTTGGCCAGATACCATTTTTTCCTGGTGCAAGAATTCCCTTGGGGTCGAGAGCGTTCTTGATTGTCGTGTTGAGGTTCATTTGGGCGTTATTGTTGAAATTGTACGTGTTGGCAATCTGATCCATCAATGCGAGATGGGTGCGGTACTCTCCCCATCCTCGCTCTGCTGCATCGTCAATGAGTGTAGAAATGACCCAGTGCGCTCGACGGCATGATTCGGGGTCCAATCGATCAAAGACCAAGCAGACAATGTGATGCATCTCGCGCATTCCAACGCAAAATGTGCCAAAAAAGTCAAATCCAGCTTCCTCGCATCGCCTGCGCGACAGCTCGTATTGCTCGGTAGCATCTTTGCCACTGACCTTGGCGATTGGCGAGAAGAAGAGATGGGCGCCGTTGGGCAGCCAGTCGCTAATTGTTCAGCCTTGTGTTGCACAACCAAAACGCATGGGATTTGTAAACTTACACCCATTGGAGCTCCGTAAATGTCGGGACACCTTGCAAGGTCAGGTGCCGTGTCTGGAGAACAAGGTTATCGGGCATGTCCTCTGGAAAGTAAAACTTGGCTCCCGGAATGACGGAGAATGCCTCTACGATGACGCTCCACATGACCTTTCGGACGGGTTCAGGGCCGTAGAGGGCACCGTAAAAGTTCCATCGTCCCAAATTCAGTTTCTTTGCAATTTCGTCCATTTCTGCATCCGTTAGTGGGGTTTTAGACGACGTGTACGACGCGCGTGCCCCCTGCAAAACTTAGCGAGTCCTCAACCACAGGAGTTGGCGATACGCACCATGACAGCCGCGTCGAGCAAGACGTGTCGTAGCGTGGGAACGTTCTGAAGTACCATGGATGTTCTGAGTGGACGAATGACTTCGATGGCCTTGTGAAGGTCTTCGTCTTTTGGTACAGTTATCAAGTATGATTGGTAGCCGCCAGGGTTTACCATAAGCCACACGCCCATCTTTACGACAATGCCAAGAGATGATTGACTAAAGATGCCGTCATTGTAGGGGCCAAATCCGTAATTGAAAAGTTGCCAGGCATCATTCGGTTCTTGGTCGTGGGGAGGTGCGTTTGGATCAGCATTTGGATTGGGCAGGGCGCCCATTCCGGTTCGAATCAGACTGCCATCTGGTAAAACAACTGATGCAAGTTAATGCATGCCATATCTAGAGGCTGGGTCAGAGTATACCTTCCATGCCACAATGCATCATGAAATGATCACCTGTACATGTCAGATTTCGTCATGAGCTCACGAGAGAGTAACAAACCATATGGTGTATAACCGACGCCCCTCTCTGTCGTGTTTCCAATCACCGACCCTCCGCCTAGGTCCGGGACATCAATCCACAGCTTGTCCCGAAGGTTGTTGTCAACCAGATATTGGTGCAGGTCTGCATATGTTACGCCGGGCTCTACTAGGGCATAGGCACCTTCGACGTCAACCTTCAAGACCTTGTTCATGTGCTTACCAAGATCCATGCCGATGGATCCTGGGACACGAGGCGCAGCACCCCCGTAGCCCACGTTGCGGCCTACAGAGAATGGCCATAGTGGCATTTCGTACGTATTGCACAGCTTGACAATCTCCTGCACCTCGGAGACGTTGCGAGGGGTGAGGACTGCGGAAGAAACGAAATGTTCACGTCCAACAACATGATACATGTCGTGCACTTTGGATGGATCCAGGTAGCCTGTTTTGCCCAATTGGTTCGCCCCAGAGATTATGTTGACATTTTCAGCGCTGACAATCTCTGTTGAGGCAGAGATGAATTTCGTAAAAGTGACTCTATCGATCCCTGGAGGGAAAACCAAGGGGTCTGTAGGAAGGCGACTTCCTTGGGGATTTGGTGTCTTAGGCATGTTGACGGATGAGGACCACGAGCTATGGGGTTTGAGGGAACTTGCATGAGTTACGTGAGCTTAAGACGACACCTTTTAAACTGTCGGAGACACCCGTCTGGATACACGGAGCCCTCGAAACAAGCCGCATGCATGTCAGCGGGCTAAAAGAAGCCGCGGCGAAACAACATGTTACGGGTCCATGCAGTGCATGTGTGGAGGTGGGCAGTTTTCCGAACACGCGTCAAAACGTGATTGCCGAAAGCTGCCAAGATGCAACTGTGATCCATTCCGCGCGGCGGAGAAGAGATCGGCAGATATGGGTCTTACTTCGGGATCTCTGCAAGGGCCCGGTTTGCAAAAAGCCCAAGGTTATCTCGACCAATCTCCGAGGTATACTAATTTATCGTGCTGGCAATTGATTCGAAAACATTTCTACGTCATGACGCACGCGGTCGCGATGTTGGGCACATAGTGCAATGGCTGTCCAGCAACCCTGTTAGGTTGCGGGCGGGCCATCAACAAGACTAGCCCGAATCACACACAACAGCGGCTCAAATCACACCCGACAGCGGCACAAACAACCTCATTTGGGGCATAATTCGAAGATGAGGTATTGGCAAAACCCCTGAAGATGCAGCACTGGCTTCTCCAACTCATGCGCGCCCCGCTGCCTGCGATGCCGGGAATATCTCCTCTCGGCCACTCGGGTGGCACCAGACACCCGGAATACAGTCAGCGGAGCCACGCCCCATCAACACGAGATGGTGATGATGTGATTGGGCGCTATTGCGGAGCAGGCTTCAAATCTGGAGGCGGGGGTGGAGAAATTCCCGACCATGCGCATCTTAACCTGGTCGGTGCCCACGAAAACGTCTCTTCGCGCTTGCTGAATGCTACGTCTTGCTCAACGTGCAGGCCCCACCGAGAACATTATCGGCACATATCGATCCTGCGAGCTCTCGTAGCCCTCGACTCTCCCCAGCCCAGACTCGAATCTCCCCACGAGTCCATCAATGACTGGACAATGACCCTTGACGAACCCAGATTGCAATGCCCCCAGTGCTCCGCTCGATTTAGAAAACCTGGTGAGGACCCTGAAATCCCGCTTCCAGATGGTTGAGACTGACTTTGCCAGACCACCTCACCCGTCATCAGCTTTCTCGCACGTTCACCTGCTCTACCCGATTGAGCCGCAACTAACCAGGGAATACAGACGAAAATGTGCGCCCGTACCAATGCCAGTTTTGTTTTTCAAGCTTTGTTCGCAGGTAAACAACCTTTTTCCCCCTTTACTGGGCATCCACCTCTAACTTGTAAAGGGACGCCTTGGTTCGGCACTGGCGAACCTGCGACCTTCGCTTAGTGTCCAAGGTGACAGTTCCGACATTACCCTGCCGTAAACGTGGAAGAAAGCAAAACGCGTGTGCGAGATGCGCACACATGAAGAAGAAGTGCACCGGATCCCATCCATGCAGGAATTGTTTGGAAATCGGTCAGGAGTGCAACTTTAGTCGACCAGTCGCAGAGGCCCAGTCGAGTTTGGAGAATGTAAACCAAGCCGGTTGCCAACAGGCATCAGAGAGACCTCAATACCAACAGCAAACCGTACAGAGCTCTGCTGCCTTTGCTTCATTTGATCATGAATTGGGAGATTCCGAAATCCCACCCAATGGCGATGATGCTACCAACTGTCATTTTCCAGGACCTGGGCCCTTGGCTGAAAGCTCACCACGCCCCAGCCTTGAAATACGCGCGCAGTCTGTGAATATCAAGGATGTTGCTTGGACCATTGCAGATTATGCCTCCTTCATACCGTCTCTGGCCCCAAGTTCGCAGCGCTCAAATTTTGGGTTCCTTGCCAAATTCACTTCAACACACGGGATAGCAAGTTCCTTCAACTGCGGTGACGAATCTGTGCGCAGAGGTCTCATGGCATCTTTGACATGTAAATCAAAACCTCCGTCTGGCACTGTCAGCCATGCCCGAAATCATTTAGCCAGTGTTGGTAAGGCACCTTGGCTTGGCTTGGCTGAGTTTCTTGCCGAAACGCCGGACTTGGGCTCGACTAGCCATGACTTTGATCTAGCACGGCGTACCCAGGAATATTCCGAGGCGCTTAATGACCAGGCTGCAGAAGATATTGACAACTACATGCACCCGCTGCAGCACAAAACCCAGGAGATTGTATCCGGGCTCAAAGATACCATCCTTAGAAGGAAGTCGACTAAATGCACATCTCTTCATTGGGATAGTACGACCGAGGCCTCCTGCTACCGGTTCTTTTCTCCTCGAAATCTTGACAGGTTCATTGCCGCATTTTGGTTCATGTGGAACCCCAATTGGCCCGTATTTCATAAATCAAGTTTTGTTCCATCAAAAAGACCCGCCGCACTGATTGCTTCGCTGGCCTTGATTGGCGCGAGCCTAACGTCAGATGGTAATGACTTGGATGAAGCAAACCTCTGGGTAGATGCCGTGGAAGAATGGATTTTTGCAAATCCCAACCTCGCCGAGACTCCTGTGCTCCAAACAAACGATGGCCTTAACCTGGCGCGAACGGAGGCACGCCTCGATGCCGTCCGCGCAGCTTATGCAGTCATCTTGTTTCTATCGTGGGAAGGCTCTGACGCGCAGATGACCAGGGCGCGAAGAGGCCGGTTTTCGCAAGTCATTTGCGCAGCGCGCAGCCTTTATTTCTTTGCCACGCCTCACCGGGTTGCCGACTATCTCAATTCTGGCAGCCGCTTCAGAGTTTGGAAGGAGTTTTCATTGAGAGAAGAGTGCATACGCACTGTTGTGTACGTCTTCATGCTCGACTGCGCCTATGTCATGTTCAACAATACGACTCCGCGAATGGTAATCGGCGAACTTGGGTTTGGCTTGTGCTGCCCCGAGGCATGCTTCCAAGCCACAGACGTTGACGATTGGGCCATCAACGTCTTGGCTTGGTCACAATGTCAATACACCAGAGCCGCGGTTTCATTTTCAGAAGCTATCGGCATGGTGTTCAACTACGAGCCAACGCCACATGAGTGGAAGACTCTTGAGCGGACAAGTACGCTCAATTTGTTTGCTTTTTCAAATGGTATGACGTCGTTCTCCATGCACATGTATGTTGGCTAAAATATCTCTGACAACCTAAAAGCATTTCATAACATAGTTTTCCATCACAAAACTAGCCCAATGGCCACGGCAGTGTCACCCCATCTCGCAAGAGGTTTACTGAATTGGATACGGGTCTGGGATAATCAAGCTATCGGCGAAAAAAATGCAGCTCCTCAGCTTGAAACATTCGATTGGCGAAGAACAGGATTCATGAGACATGCATCGGAATTCTGCAGCCTCGCAATGTTGAATTACAGACAAACAGAGCATTGGCTTGGCATGACGCCAAACAGCGGATCGTGGAACATTCCCATGTCTTCACGCCTTGACAGCTCAGACATGGGCCAAGTGCACCGATTGATTGTAAAATTCCAAACAGTAAATATTATATAGACGACAGCTTCACACAAGACGACCTCAAATTTGACTTTAGATGATCACATGGCAGCGTTTTAAAAGCCTGCTGTAAGATCGACATGGGAGCATCCAACTGGAAAAGAATCCGACTTTACTGACTGCAGTATACCAGTGCAGGATATGAGCATTTTTAGTGCCATTGTACGCCATGCAGTGGAATTCGTTAGGCAAAACCCTTTGCTGGTCTATTTGGCAGTGGACCGCGAATTGATCTTCCCCTACGGTGTTGTTCTCAGCATAATGCCCTTATTGTTGGCATAAATATTTGGGAGATAGCTGGAAGTATCTAAAGTAAATCTACAACGAGGTTTGTTATTTTTCTACAAGAAACCACCAAGGATTATGTTGCTATCAATCTCACTTCTTGGGGTGAATGGCCTCAGAACATCCAGCTGTGCAGTCACGGTTTGCGTCTCCACAACCATGAGAGTGGCCGTGAACACTGTACCCGTCACAGCTCTCGTAATTGTGGCCATGCTTGTCTATACAACAGAGTTGGTGATTATCATCTCAATGCGCTGGATTGTGACCATGGTTGCAACTTGAGTGGGACTAAAAGTGTAAAGCATAGTTGCTGTCACGGTTCTTCTTTTGGCCGGCGGTGTGCTAATGGCCCATTCCATCACGGTACTGGATTTTATGGCTTGCTTGAGTGTCGTCATGGTTAGTTTGACACCGTTGCATGAGCAAGGGAACGAGGCAATACGGGTAAGCAAGACAGTGATCGAGTTGCATTTATGCACTGTTTATTTTCGCTATGCTAGATCTGGAGTGAGACGACGTTTTAGTGTGCCCTGCGAAAAAGCCAACCGTATTCAGGTAGATTTAGCGGATATGTGCAAGCTTTAAGCTCAATCATATGCTAAACCCCACCCGCACAAGCTATACCAGCCACCGTGGCCGATTTCCCTGCCCCTGAATATTCTACACCAGCCTCACTCCGTACACAATGGTGACGCACGGTGGCAATTTAGAACTATTCGTCCAATGTTTACCAAATACCCACCTAATTCTAGCTAAATAAAAACAAACCAAAGAATATTCTAAGAGAGCGTCTCTATGAGAGGGCGACAGTTTGAAGAGAATTGTGGGTGGGGTTTTACCCACCTAGTTCTCATGAACACCCCACCTGTATAACCCACCCTTAGCTTCAAAACAATGCAAGCTGAACTCAAACATCGCGTGGTAAAAATACCTACTAGAGAGCGGCGGGTATCCAGATAATGAATTCAAGTATCCAGGCAGTAGTGCTGCCAAGTGCGGTTACGTGATTATGTGGATGTATCCCCACTGGCAGCGCCATGGTGATGATGTTCATTGCGGCTATGATACTGCGGGAAAATAATTATCCTCAATATGCAAGAGTTGGTTTGTTCTTTCAATTGTGACGCATATCTTGCGTTAGCTTTGAATACCGAACAGAAAAAGCCTGATGTGTACTTGGTGGGTTAACTGTGCCGATGAAGCCTCCCACTTCAAAAGCAAAAACCCACTGGGAAATTTTTCTCTTCCGCTGGAAGCGCGAAGGATAGCGAATAGGAGAAACACAGAAAATATTTACTATATAAGGAGATATCTCAGATCCCCCAACCAAATCTCCAGTAAAGCATACCTTTAGTTTTCTCTTTTTTCAGAACAGTATTCTGCACCCCGCTCTACGTTCAGAAGACTCCAAATCTTTTTTCACCTTGTCAAGCGTGACGAAATGGCCTCTAACAATATCAACCCGAGATATCCTGACTTCCCGACAGCTGGCCAGAAGCACCGGAAAATATTCGACACCTCTCTGCTCCACCCCTTGGAGCCAGTCTTGCCTCCGGGTTTCGACCAACCGCAGTTTGACCGTGCAATTGCAGAACTTGTCAACGGATTGGGAGAGGGCAGCGTCCTTATTGGAGAGGCCCTACGTGATTATGTTGATCCTTTTGAACTCTGGGAGGCCGAAGGGAAACGAAAGGCACCCAGCGCAGCTGTACTGTGAGTTCAAGATTCGCCCCACTCGTCGATTCGACAACTGATTGAAAGATCAGACCCCGGTCTGTGGCCGAAGTACAGACTGTTCTGAAAATTGCCAACACTTTCAAACTCCCGTTGTGGACATTTTCACAAGGCAAGAATTTTGGGTGAGTTCTCAGACTGAACGTCGGCATTTTGGCTCACAACTCTAGCTACGGTGGGCCCGCACCCATTGTCAACGGCTCCGTGGCCCTTGATTTGCACAGATTAAACAAGATCATCAAAGTCGATGATGAGCTTTGCTATGCCGTGGTGGAGCCTGGTGTGAGCTTTAAAAACTTGGTTGACCACTGTGTGAAGCATGATTTGAAGGTCTGGCCCAGCGGGCCGTCTTTGCCATGGGGGAGCGTGATTGGCAATGTGAGTTTTCCTCATTCTTTCGACGACGTAAAACCTGACCTTATCTAAATATAGACACTCGACCGCGGGATGGGCTTCCTCCCGACGGGAGTTCACCATCAACAAATTGCTGGGCTGGAAGTCCTCCTTGCTAACGGCGAGCTCATCCGCACCGGACAATTTGCCATCAATGACTCAGAATCGGCTCATGTGTCTAAGCATAGCTACGGGCCATCTATCGAAGGCCTCTTTATCCAGAGCAACCTTGGAATTGTGACAAAGCTGGGCATCTGGCTTACTCCACGGCCTCAATCCTACATGTACTGCAGGTTTGATATGCCGGAAAGAGACGATGTCAAAACTATTGTCGACACCCTTGGTCCATTGCGACGCAATGGCGTCATCGATTCTACCCTGTGGTGCGCCAGTGCATCTGAAACTATCGCCATGTATTCGAAGCGCGCAGAAGTATGGGAGGGCGAAGGTCCATTGCCAGATTGGCGCATCAAGGAATTGATGAACCAGTATGACGTTGGATTTTGGACGGCCCATTTTGGATTATACGGCCCTGAGGAGGTTGTTAAAGCTCATTTCGAAGAAGTGAAACGAGTCGTTACCGAAAAGGCTCCGACAGGGCAATTGAGAGGTAATCTTTATGTAGGTCAAAGTGCTGAATTGCTTGGAGGGCAGGCTCTTGATCAAGGAGATCCTGAACTTTTTATCAACAAGCCAGGCTTTCAGGCCCTGGAGGTGCTCAAGTTTAATCTGCCTCTCGACGATAGTGGCAGTGTTCCCGCACACCGAGACTTTGCACCCATTATGCCAGCTGTTGGCGACAGGGTTTTGGACTGGATTAACATCTCGTCTCAGATCGCTGAAGAAGTAGGGTTTGATTTATTCTGCGACTTTTTCATCCAGGAGCGGAGCGTGATTTCCATCCACTTGACAACATTTGACAAGGCCGACCCCAAGCACCGAGAAGCGCTGAAGACGATTACGAGGAGATATTATGAAGAAGCAGCAAAGAGAAAGCTCGCAGCATACCGAACTCACATCTCGGATATGGGTATGTTGAAGAGCTATATTCATTGCATTCTCGAGTTCTAATCGTGGATGTTACAGATACAAATGCCCAGGCCTTTGATTTCAACAACCATGCGTACAGAAGATTTATCGAGGCGCTCAAGGTAAGCAATCCTAGGTTGTATAGCACTGTGGTCGCCTTGCTAAGTCTGATTTCGCAGGATACTTTTGACCCAAAAGGGATTCTATCCCCAGGTAAACAGGGTATTTGGCCCAAGAATTATCGCAGATAAAACCACGGTACAATTTTGAGGCTGCTAGGAGAGAATATACCAGCTCAAGTCCCAATTCAGGATTATTTTTTTCTTTGGACAAGGGCTAGGGTTAGCGTCAGATAACCCGGTCTCTGCTTGTCGTCCTGTTTGTGCCTCATTATCGCTCTGATACGACAAAGAATCGATCTCAAGTCTAAAACTCCTCATCAACCATACTTGGCTTAAGCGCCAGCTTCATGAAGACCAGATTGCATGCATATCAATAGGTCGCTGATATTGAGAGGATAGACAGGGCAAAATAAAATCTATTACTCTGCAACGTTCGCTAGCCCATTTCATGCTTCTTAGGCTCGCTATCCTCCTACTCTGATATTTTGCTGCCTACCCTCAACAACCTAATTAACCCTTCTTACTTCATAGCGCCTCGTAAGTTGATTCCATTTCTGCGCCACGTGAGGCCCGCCTCGCTAGGGAGTGCGGGGGTGGAGAATAAACCGCCAGAATATTAATTAACCTTTGCCAAATCTGTACTTGTGGGAAAAAGCCGACGAACTTCTCAAACAGTACTACTTGAATATTGATTTCAAACCAAACCCCCGCTTTAGTTTACCGAGGCGCGGTAAATAAATTCTCCACGCTCAGTCCAAAAAGCATGACGTTAGTGACGCGCCAACGTGTCCACCTGTTCTTTGGGTGCCGGCTGCCCCAAGCACCGATCTTTGTAGGTGGCGGAAAACTTAATCTCATGAGCGATGGGGTTTAGATGAAAACGGTTTGATTCCTGATGCCTTTTCAAACTACATCCCACTTCTTTCTTTATTCTCGGATTGTCTTTAAGCCATTGTTTCTAGACAACTTACACAGTCAAAAAAAAAATGGACCTGACCTTTTCAAACACAATCAACGGACAAGCCGTGCTTGGAGCCCGAGTAACTCAAGGGATCAACCCATCTACTAGAGAAAAGCTCTGGGACGTTCCAGTGGCATCCAAAGATGACATTGAACTGGCCGTATCGTCGGCCAGGGCGGCATCTGCAGAATGGTCCCAGACAACCTGGGAGCATCGCCAACAATTACTTCTCACCGCCCATAAAGTCTTGGATGAAAAGCGACGGGAAATGGCGGAGCTACTTACAAAAGAAGGCGGAAAGCCGGTATGGTTCAAATTTCAACGTCGAAATCTTGTCACTAAACTCTACAGATTCAATTTGGTCATCTCGAGGTCGAGCATGCTCTAGAATTTTTGATGTTTAATGGTACGTTGATGCACCGTGCTAATGTTACCGATAATAACAACAACAGCATCGCAAAGTTCATTTCCCGAAAAGATCATACAAGATGATGAGAAGCTTCGCCTAAGCATCATTCAAAAACCGATAGGTGTGGTCGTTGCGATATGTCCGTGGAACTATCCTCTCGTGCTAGCCATGGGGAAAATTGCCGCTGCCTTGGTTACCGGGAACTGCGTTATTGTGAAGCCGTCTCCATTTACGCCGTATTCGATCCTCAAATTCACCGAATGGGTCCGACATCTGTTTCCGGCCGGTGTTTTCCAAACGCTGAACGGCGACGATACTCTGGGTCCAACCTTGTGCCACCACAAGAACATTGACAAGATCAGCTTCACAGGCTCAACAGCCACAGGCAGGAAAGTAGCCGTCGCTGCGGCAGAGGTCCTCAAGCCAGTCACTTTAGAGCTGGGAGGGAACAACGCAAGTATCATTTGCCCCGACGTTGATCCCAAAATCGTCGCACCCCAAGTGGCAGTTGGGTGCTTTTTCAATTCAGGTCAGCTGTGTGTGGCCAGCAAGAGGGTCTACGTCCACGAAGATATTTACGATGAATTTCTCCAAGTCATGACCGAAACGGTACGAGGCTGGAAGGTGGCCCCAACAGCCTCGTTAGAACAGGGCATCATGTTGGGCCCCGTACAGAACAAGATGCAGTATGACATTGTGCGACAGTTTTTCAAGGACTCCACCGAAAATGGACATCATTTCGCACTAGGCAAGGAGCCAGAAGAATCGAATGACAGCTTTGTTATTCATCCAGCCATCATTGACAACCCACCTGATGAATCTTTGGTTGTTACCGGGGAGGCGTTTGGTAAGTAACAGTGGTTTCAGTCTTTGCACCAGCACCTAACGATTCCAGGGCCAATTGTACCATTATTAAAATGGACTGAAGAGGATGATGTGATCAAGCGAGCAAACAACACGCTAAGTGGTCTCGGAGGAGCAGTGTGGTCGAACGACCTTGCACGTGCCAGAAGGCTAGGTGATAGAATCGAGGCTGGGACTATTTGGATCAACAGCTTCGAGAAACCTCTCCCGCAAGCACACTTGGCGGGATACAAGGAAAGTGGGCTAGGAGGAGAATGGGGTCGCGAGGGGTTGCTTTCATACTGTAAACCTCAGGTAGTCCATGAATACGCGACGTAAGGGAGATTAGTGTCCATATTGAATAGAAGACCATGATTCAAAAACAATTACGCGCGACTGATGTTACTATTCTGGGATCCTCTGGACAACTTCGGTAAGGCACTTCGCGTTGCCTGACTCGTATAGGGTAGTGGAGGTAATGGTTACTAGTGTCAACTAGCGCAGGGGCTACCACTTCCTCTGTTAAGATAAGACCGCCCGGTCAACCGAGGATTGTCATCAACTTCTAAATTACCTGCGAAGGAGAGAAATAAGAAAAGCGTTCAAAATCCTATACTCGTGACCAACTTGCTTCGTATAGTTGCGTGCTGATGCCTGCACTTCCCCGCAAAGTCGGACTATTCCCACCTCCTCAATCAAGCTTCATCCTTGGCCTCGTGAGGATAAAACGCACGCCCTCGGTTATTTCCCCACAGCCAACCCCGCAGCCAAATCTCCCAGCCATCCATTAACGTTTCGGTTCCAATCAGCGGCTTCAGACACTCATTTCGGCCCTAGCACGATGACGCACTACGTTGGCGGCGAGAGACGTGGAGGGAACCAAAAAAAAAACCTTATCATGGCCACAACGGAACAATAAAGACGTAGAGTTGACGGTGCATTCATACTCTTACCACCGCTAGACGATTAATTGCGGCCAACATGGTGCAGACAAATTGCAATCTGAGCCAAAAGGCCGCCATCCTCCAAAATGTGAGCATGGCTCTTCCCGCGCATGAATGCAGCTAATCAGAGCACAGGTGGGACCCGATTTCTCATTTAAAATCGACACGCTGGACATCCCAGCATTTGGTCCTGAAGAGTTGCTCGTTGAGATTGAGCTGACTGGCATTTGCGGCACTGATGTTGGTATTGCCAGCGGCTACCTGGGACAGCCACAAGCCATTTTGGGACACGAAGGCGTTGGTCGCGTCGTGGCTGTCGGGTCCAGATGCTCGAAAGAGCTCGTGGGTCAGCGCGTCGGAGTTGGCTGGCTTCGTGATGCGTGCGGATCTTGCCATCCATGCAAGCTCGGAGGGGAGACGAGATGTTCCAAGCAGACATTTAGCGGGCTCAAGGTCCCCGGGACTTTGGCAACGTTCACCGTGGTTCCGGAAAGATACGTTGTTCCTCTCCCGGAAAGTCTCCCGTCGGAGCAGCTGGCGCCGATTCTCTGCGCAGGCGTGACGGCATATAAAGCGCTCAAGTGCGGCGAGTCTGTCCCCGGCTCATGGGTGTTGATATCCGGCGCCGCAGGAGGCGTCGGGGCTTTGGGAGTGCAGTACGCCAAGGCCATGGGCTATCGAGTAGTTGCTGTTGATGGAGGTCAAGCACACCGAAAGCTGTGCGTTGACGCTGGTGCCGAGGTCTACTTGGACTACCAGGTAGAGAAGGATCTGAAGGCTGCCGTGCTGCGAGAGACAGGAGGCAAGCTTTGCTCATCTGCCATCGTCTGCGCTGGCTCCGCCTTCGCTTACGAAGCCGCCCTGACTTGCCTTGATTTCTTCGGCGTGCTGGTCAGCGTGGGTATACCGCCACCGACGGCAAAAGTTGGATTTCATCCCCTAGCTCTGATTGACAATGGCATCAAGATTGTTGGTTCCATTGTCGGCAGTCGTGCCGACATTGCTGAAGCCGTCGAGTTCGTTTCCAGAAAGCTCGTGATCCCAGAAGTCATGGTGATTGAGCTGAAAGAGTTGAACGACTTTGTCCACAAAACAAATGAGCTCGGCAAAAAGCTTATTGTGCGATTGTGAGACAATGTCTGACGGTTCAACTGAAACACGGATACTTTGTTTAATGAATTTTGTATGATTAAGCCTTTGAATTCGGTAGACATAGAATTAGTTGTAGTATTTTATCTTGACACCCTTTAGAATCTCCACGTCATCCTCTTGATTATCGCCCCTTGCAGAGCTTGTAGCCCCTAGGTTTTTGATTACTCTTTGCTTGACCCACTCGCCCGCCTTGAGTGGCTTCCCCTCAGAATCAAGGACCTTGTCTTGGACGAGACCAAGTCTTTGCAGGACGGGGGACTCTTGGATTGGAAGCAAATCTGTGTCGTCCTCAAGTCTGACCATGTAAATGACTCCCAGACGGTTAATATGCGCCTGATCTTTGGGCGGTGCGACGACCCTGTGAATGCTTGACTTGAGATAGCCATCTAACAGGTCAGTTTTATGTATTCAGTTGCAGGCTACTGGTGTACTGACTGGTAAGAAAGTGAAGAGCGTCGGCAATATTCACCGTAAGCGCATCAATTTGTGGCCGGACCCATTTCCATGTTCCGTTCTTTCCAAGGACCTGCAGTGCCGCAACAGGTTGTCGAAAGAGTAGCGTTAGGCTTCCCATATCTGAGTGTCTGGTGATGACATTAAGCTATAAGACCAAGCAGTTGTTTGGAATGCTCACCCTTTCAGCCAAACGTTTTCAAGTTTGCGATTATCTTCCTCACTGCGCGCATAGTACTTCATGTAACGGAGATGATCGCCGCTGCTCTTCTCGTAACGATGCCTGTTGACGAACCACTCCTCATCATTGAGCTCCAGTGCGATCGCAAATATGACCAGTAGCTTTTCGACGATATTTTCGTGGACATGTTTGGAAAATGACTTGATTGTTTCCCAGTGGCGTTTTACGATTTCAGGTTGTGATCGGTGGGCGTGTTCGGGAATGAATTTGGGGATATTGTAAATCTCGAAATTGTCTTTCACACCCGGGATGAGGTCGCGCGTCCCTGCTGGCTTCCAGCCATTATAATCTCCAGCTTCAAGTGCAGCCCGGTATGGAAACTTCTCCTCGTCAGAAAGGGATAATACCGAGGCTCCAAGAGCAAATTGCGTATCGATATCTTCTTTGCTCAATCCGTGATTTTTAACGTAAAAGAATCCTACCACCGCTGATGTTAGTCTTCACTGATCTTTAGCACATGAGCTCAGACTCTCGTACCAATTTCTTCAATAGCCTTTGAGAACTCGGTGGCCAACTCTTGTTTGCCGCCAGGCTGGTCAAATTTGGAAAGATCGAGTGTTACGAGGTCCGCCCAATCCAATGACTCTGACGTTTCAGGGACCTGGACGTATGTAAGCGACCCCGTTTCGGCGATTGTCGTCATGGTATCGGTTGATAAGTTTGGAAGATGGTTTAGTTAGCGGAGGAATGATAAATGTCAAATTGTGCACTTTTTATCGATGTAATAGCCGGGTTCAATGGAAATGCAATCCTTATGTCCGTGTGGACCATGAAGATCGCACGGCAGCTACCGAAGGATGCCATACGCGACAATGACCCGCTATTGCACCACCTATTTGACACCCTTGCTGTATGCCAAAATTTTTATTCTCGTTCGGCCATTGGGTAGAGTGTTGCATTTGAAGATGATTGCTATCATCTCCCCGCTTGGCCTGAGCCAATCTCTGTGCAATTCGAGCTCTGTGGATGCGTGGGTCATAGTAACGGTTTTGCCATTGCACTGACAAGTGAGGCAATCGGGCGGATTGGCCCAATCTAGTTAAATCTATGGGACGACCCAGGATATCATCTGTTTATTAATGGGCTTGGAGCCTTTCTCCACATTGTTGCATCGTTTGAGTGCCACACATCTCTGGTGTACCGGTAATTCCACATCTATTTTTTGGTAGGTTCGCAAGTCTTGTCCCAGTTTAGGAAGCAGCAATGACTTTGAGAATATCTCAAGACGATGGAGGCAAGAATCATAACCACGACATCAAGAGGCAGGGCACAAAGTCTTTTGATATTGTGGGAGATGAGGCGAGACCGATCGACCCTCGGATCGAGCGGCGAGTGTTGAGAAAGATAGATCTTTTTCTTATGCCCGCGATGGTCATTGGTGAGATGAATGGATGGACTCTGTTTTGTACGCTCTAATACGTCCTTAGGTTACGGATTGGTATACTACGACAAGGTAGCTTGATTATAAACAACATGGACATACGAGATGTACTGAATTTTGAAAGGCGATATTGGGAAGTGCAGCCCTTTTTGGAATGACAAAAGATTTGCACCTCTCCGTGGTAAATCAAACAACCACTCCTCCAACGACTGATACGTCCCGACTGAGTTGGGCTACATCAATATTTTACTTTGGACAGCTAGCAGGCTCATATCCAATGACATATGCTTTGCAGTATTTTAATGCACGCTATATTCTCGGCCCTGTCGTGCTGATTTGGGCGATCATCTGTGCCTCAACGGCTGGTGTTACAACATGGCAGGGATTGCTCGTTCAAAGATTTTTCCTTGGTATGTGAAGGCTAAGTTAATACTGGACTGTGGTAATAACGGTGGTTTTTTTAGGTTTCACTGAGTCGATAATTCCCACATCATTCATGATTACCGTTAGTGGATACTATACCCAGTCAGAGCAAGCCCTTCGACAAACCTGGTGGTTTTCCGGCACTGGGTGGTTCACCATTATTGGGAGCGCCTTGAACTATGGGTTTGCTCAGATATCGGGAGGATCGTTGAAATCCTGGCAGTATATCTATGTTCTTGCTGGTGGATTAACGTTTCTCTTCGGTCTTTGGTGCTTTGCAATGCCAAACTCGGCAGCCGATGCGTGGTTTCTGACTCCTGAGGAGCGAGTGGTCGCGGTTGAAAGACTGCGTGCAGGTCAAACCGGATTAAAGAACCAAGAGATTAAATTATCCCAAGTGAAAGACGCTGCACTTGACACAAAGGTGTGGCTTGTAGCACTCATGATGGCTTCAGCGTAAGTTTGCAAGGTCCGAGAAACATACGCTTACTAAAAATGGTCAGTTATACTGTGAATGGTGCAGTTTCTGGATTTGGACCCCTTATCGTCTCGACATTCGGATACTCCTCTCTGGAAAGCATACTCTTTCAATTCCCCCTTGGTGCAGTTTGTGCAGTTGGAATTCCACTGACTGGATGGCTCTGCTCGCGGCATAAAAACATTCGCATCATTACCCTGGTCCTCTGCTGTCTCCCAGTCATTGCGGGATTTGTAATTATCTGGAAATCTGAATGGGGCCATCGTCCAGTCGCCCCCGTGGCGGGCTATTCAATGATTGGCTTTTTTGGTCCAGTGGTTGGCATGATTGTGACGCTGGGTGCTGCCAACGTAGCGGGCGAGACAAAGAAGAGTTTCATGGCTTCCGCAGTATTTGTCGCTTATTGCGTTGGAAACATTGTCGGTCCGCAGCTGGTTCGGAGCGAGTCCAAGGATCGTCACTATCCTGAGCTGTGGACAGGATTAATCATTTGGTGAGTTGTGCTATTTTCTTTCGATCACATGATATTTGATCTGACACAATGAAGCTACGTTATTACAATAGTTTCGAGTCTAGCATTGTTTACTTTGTTGTACCGCGAAAACAAAGCCCGTGAGCAGCTGGGGACAGATATCCCTGAACGTGATTTGGTTGCGTTTAAAGACTTGACGGATAAGGAAAATAAATATTTTAGATATGTACTTTAGAGGTAATCTGGCTCAACATCATCATGGAGACCGAGCTGAAAAATGGCCTCACTGTATGCGAGTTGAATGTCAATGAAATCGCTACCAGATTTCGGTTTCAGAGGATTCAATCCTGACATTGAGTACGAGAATTGAAAGCTCAATAAATGGAGGTTTATGAGTCTATCATCATGTAATCTGACCTTGATTGAGCATAAATATGCACTGCGTATTATAGTGACTGGCGGCCACGTGCGCTATGCTATTCTCTCACGCTCATTGCACCTTTTGGGAGATGAATGATGCAATTCCGGATCCATATCATCAGCATTGCGACAATGATTGGATAGAGCTGGCTCTGGGTTGTGAAAGGCCTGTCATTGTGCAAAAGTCTGGTTTGGGAAACATCTCCGGGTGTAAATAATATTGTGGGCTGATGATAGGCCTTCGCGGTGTAATCTTAGGGAGAATATGCTAGGCTGAGTGGGATTCCTTAGCATTATGTTGGCCAGCGTGTACGATGATCCAAATACTCCGTAGTATGGCGTGCTAGTAGGTTCTCCAATTAGGCTTGGGCATAAACGCCCAGCTAACGAAAAGTGGAAACTGAGAGACCTGCGGACTTTTACAGTGGGCTTTATTATAAATGGTGAAGGGATGCTACACTGACGCAGCAATGCGGAAATAAATCACTTTTATCCGGCGGTCATTACAACCAGAACAAAATTGTTGAGGCTGGTGGGTGGCTGAACAACTGGCGCAGCCACAACACCAGGATGAGCTCCACTGAGCTATAAAACACGCATCGATGGCTCTCTTTCTCATAGAAAAAAGAGGCTCTTTCAATTCTCAATTCAACAGCTAGATGTGACCAATCCAAGCAGTGTGACAAGAATACTCTCGATTGGCGCTAGATATAATTCGCCCAATTCTTCTGTTGGTTCGTAAAATGACAAAACAGCCTCGGCGGGTTGCGGTGATAGGAGCTGGCCCTGCGGGCGCTATCGCTACTGATGCATTGTTCAAAGAGCAGGCGTTTGAGACAATTCGCGTTTTCGATAGGCAGTCTATTATCGGTGGCACTTGGTTCGTGAAGAAATGGCACTTTGAGGCGTTGCTAATAATTGCTTTAGGGTTGTGAACCGAGATGAAGCTTTTGACATTCATGGATTGGAGGACTTGTTGGAGAAGCGAACTAATTCGTCAACCTCAATTCCATCAAAGCTACCATGCCGAAGCCCCCAAAAAGAACATTTGGGTCCTAATGGGCTGCGGTTTTCGGGAACAGCTGCTCATGAGCACCTCCATAGCAACCTGCCGCCTGATGTTATGGCCTTTACTCAGGAGCCCATTCCAGATGTCCTATCTGGACTTGTTCGCTCAAGATATGGCTCATCAATTCCTTTTCGCCATAGAGAAGTGATCCGAAAATGGGTCGAAGGCATATTTAAACGCGGTGATTATGGGAAGTTTATTGAGTTCAACACGACAGTCGAACTGGCGGAGAAGATCAATAATGAATGGGTCCTTACGCTTCGTAAATCAGAAAAGGGAGTGCTCAATGATTATTGGTGGCAGGAGACATTCGATTACGTGGTTGTGGCTACGGGACACTATCATCGCCCCCACGTACCATCAATTCCCGGTCTAGTTGACTTTGAGGCGCGGTATCCAGGTACGATAACACACACCAAGCACTTTACAACAGCCGAGGACTTTAAAGATAAGGTGAGTGAGGTCAAGAAATTGTCAAGTGTTTTGTCTAACACTCACTGCTATCAAAGCGGGTGATTGTGGTTGGAGGCTCAGTATCTGCCTTTGATGCTTTGCACGATATTCACCCAGTAGCGAAGCATCCAGTCATCTCATCCTTGCGAAAGCCATCAGCAGTGTTCGGTTGGACGCCCTTTACACATCCAAAAATACTGAACCGACCCGAGATTCAATCATTTGATGCAGAGTCCGGTGAAATCAAATTTGCGGACGGTACATTTGCAAGCGGGGTTGATCACGTCGTGTTTGCAACAGGATATGAGTTTAGCTTCCCTTTTTTGCCGAATATTAAACCCATAAATGGTCGAGTTCCAGGACTATATCAACACGTATTCCAGATAAATGATCCAAGTCTGGCCTTGCTTGGAATGGTGAGTTACATCAGAAAACAGCCGCTGCATTTATGCTTCTTTGCTAACCGTCGATCGCATATCCAGGTCACGGGAGGCTTCGGGCTTCGGATTTTTGAATGGCAAGCGGTAACAGCTGCAAGGGTTTTTGCGGATAGAGCAAAGCTTCCCTCAGTTGAAATTATGCAACAGTGGGAGCAAGAAAGGGTCGAGAAATGTGGTGATGGCCCTGCTTTCTGGACACTCTTGCCAGACTTCGAAGAGCACTTTGAAGCCCTAAGATCAATTGCAGGGGGCCCCGTGCTAGGAACAACTGGTAGAGCTCTTCCAAAGTACGATCCGCGGTGGACGGAGATATTTTGGCAATTTGTTAAACTCCGAAATGAGTGGTGGGAAAGAGAGGCAGCTGAGGCGAAAACTGTTTCTCTCGTTAGTCAATGAAAATCATGTAAGGAGTGGGATTTAAGAGGCCATTACCCATCGATCGATGACGTGCCCATATCCCTGTACGTCGTGACTAAGACAACATTGTGGGATAATTTTATGAAAGAGTATTGCCAATTTATAAAACAACTCATCGCCAATTCGAACAAAATTCTTGCTCTAATTGCCCATATCCCAACAAAAATCTTCTAAACATGGCCAGTACCCCAGTTATAGAGTATTATTTCTCTTTTATTTCGCTATGGTCGTACATCGGAAGCCGGCGACTTCAGAAGCTCTCCAAAGATAATAATGCCAAAATCATCTACAAGCCCGTGGATTTATTGTACATATTCTCCATCTCGGGTGGTTTACCTGTTAAACAGCGCTCGGAGCAACGACAAGCGTATAGGCTTGTAGAAATGGAGCGATGGACAAAGCTGAGGGGCCTACCCATCGTGCAGTTTCCGAAATTTTACCCTGCCGACCCGTCGCTGGCGCACAGAGTGCTTCTCGCGGCCATTGAAGAGCTAGGACACGAGGCCCAGCCTGTGCAAGAGTTTGCCCGCAAAGGCCTTGAAACAGTTTGGGCCAATGAATCAGACATTGCCGACCCTGAAACAATTGCCGAAGTGGCCACAGCCTCGGGACTGGACGGGAAACGTTTGTTGGAGAGGGCAAAGAGTGAACCGAGCTTGGCGGAACTGGAAGCTTCCTTGACGAAGGAAGCTGAATCAAAACAGTTTTTCGGTGCACCGCTATATTCGTACCGTGGAGAGCCCTTTTGGGGCCAGGATCGACTAGAATTGTTGGAAGACGCTATCAAAAGTGGCCGTGATCCGATTCTGTTGCCAGATTTGAAGCAGAATTGAGACACGGGAGGGTTTTGGAAAACATTGAACATTGTCGACTCCATAGTAGCTCCAATTTCTAAGTGTTTTACAGAGCCGGTCCAAGCTCTTACCAACTTCAATACGATGCGCGTGAGAGATGTGTTATTGTTTGAAGAACGGTGGCAAAAGAGTTGCACCTGCACCTGCAAAACGGTACAATCAAACTGAGGGTGTTGGTATGAATTTTGATTTGGATCTAGCAACCTATTCCATCTTGCTGACGTGAATTATTGACTAATGTTCTCGGTCCGAAATCAAGCTATAGCAATGGACCCAGTAATGGGGTACTTTTTGGATAGATACAAAATAACAAGCGTGAGAATTGTTTCGAGCGCAAAAAATAATGTAGCCATTTCGTAACCAATAGGGAAGTGAGGTGCATCACCTGTGTTGTATATCAAGAGGGGTACCCATGCCTGGAATGTGAATGCCGCCGTTTCAACCACGCCAATGACAATAGCGCGGTGCTCTGCGGAATACGACAAGATTTCGTTAATCCAGGTAATTATGAGGGCACCTGCTCCTGTTTCGCAGAAAGTGAGCAGCCAGCCTGCCATCATTGCGCTGAAATTATCTTCGGGCCACACCGACAGGATGATGGTGCCAATCAGCGATATCAGACATGCTGCGATGATCAGCGGCCATCGGAGTTGGATCAAGTCCGATACCCAGGCATAGCTGAGGGTGCAAGCGATCTGTAGACCATAGCCAGCGCTCGGAATGATGTTGACCTCCTCGGTAGAGTATCGACCTGTGGATTTCAGCCACAGATTAAAATATGAGTAAATGCGAATGCCAAGAACATGAGCGATAAATATGGCGCAAAAGAGGTACACTGGCCAAGTCGTTACGATGCGACGAATAATGGGCCAAGTCAGCTTCTTCATTGGAGCACGGCCGTGTCTTTCCATTCGGTTGATGGCTATTTGCCGGTCATTTTCTTTCAGCCAAAGAGCCCGCGATGACGTTGGGGAGTCTGGAATGGCCCAATATCCATAGATGCAGACTGGTATACCGATTATAGCTGTAAAATGCTTTAGTTGAGACCCAGATTGTACCGACTGATAAATATCTGACTCACCGTCGAATATGAAAAGCCATTGCCAGGCTCTTAATCCGCTTCGACCATCCATGCCAGCATACAACGCCGCTTGGAGGTATCTGACTTCATATTAGAAGAGAAGGACCAGGTTGGGAATGTTTGTCTTACCCAGAAAACATCTGAGCTGCACTAGACGATGCTTGAAAGATGCAGGCTCGCTTTCCAAGCTCCATTGGCGTGTACCAGCTGCCGAGTAATGTCATGATACCGGGATATGCTGAGGCCTCTAGCAAGCCAGTGAAGAACCTCAACACACACAGAGTTTTGGTATTTTTCGCACCAGCCATCCCCATGACAAAGAAGCTCCAGAATAGCTCTGCTGTAGGAAGCCATATTGAAGGTCGCACCTTTGTAATGATGATCTGTGAAGGAAGCTGGCCAATGATGTAACCAATGTTAAAGAATGTATTTAGAAGGTTCAAGTCGTTTCCGTTCATATTCAAGTCTTCCTTCATACCAGACACATATGCATTGCTAACCTAAATAACCTTGTTAATCAATTGGAGCTCAGATGCTATTTTGGTGTAGATAACCTGCATTCGTTTGATCAAGATATTTGACAAAGTAAGCAATACAGCAGTATGTCAAAATCCACCAGTCAATTTTGGCGAGAAATTTGCGTTCTTCCGGTGTTTTGTCGTAGGAGTCCCAAATGACAGCCATTACCCGTTGGCGAAGAGACTTTTTACTACTTTGGTGCTGATGCGAGCCGTTCTCGCCGATGACCGTTTCGGCGGCGGCTCCATCCTTTTGGATTGTTGACGAATGGCCAGGTACATCATCGGAATACTTATGAGTCGCCATGGCGCCCGAACTTGGAATGGAATTGTTTCCCTGGTTATGTTTTTTCTTTCTTTTTGAATACGTTACTTAGGCCGGGAAGTATAAGGAAAGCAGGCTCCTTGCAGCATTGTATTCTCTCTTCGGCTGGTTCACATTTAATCATGGCAGATAGCGAGCCACCCTTGTCGCTACTATGGCCTATGCTGATACTGGAACGCACGTAACCACCCTTGACGATGACGATAGCACCAAACGACCAATAGCATTCCAGCGGCTGATAGTAGCTGCTTTTTACCTGCAAAGGACCCACAACTTCACAACCACTCAGGAGAATTTATCATTGAGCGAAGGATCGGTTGAGTCGGGCGGCGTCCGACCCTTATTGCGTAATGTGGTAAAAAGAATTATGGTCGGGCATATTGTGGCGAATATCGAGAGATTTAGCTGGGCGTTGTTTCTATCACCAATAGTGTCATCATCGCCACTTGAGCTTGGCAAGTGGATATTGTTGGATGAATTGATATGCAATCGCGGCCACGTGCGGATTAGTAAACAAAGCTGTCTCTCAGTCGTGTCCCGGTGGGATTCCGAGACCAAGAGATAGGGCATATTACTGCCCATTTTAGGCACGCCCCTCTGTGTTTTCTCGTACGACACATTTACCCTACTCATAGCTCACGGTACCCAGAGTTGGCACAGCAAACACAAGGAGTTTGCTCTTTGTCATTTTTTTGTTCAAAGCCTGCCAATACTTCAACTCTTTATTATTACTTTCCTTCAAGATGGTTACAGAAGCGGAAGCTCGCGAAATTTATCGCTCGTCTATCCATTTCGATGGGCTAAACATTTGTAACTGGTCCCGCGAGATATTCGAGGCGTGGCATGCTGGTGGTATCACCGGCGTCTCTTGTACCTGTGGCCTTTGGGAAGGCCTCCGCGATAGTCTTGCCAACGTGGTGGAATGGAAGGAGTGGTTCGAGCAACACTCAGATCTCATCGTCCAGGCGCAGTCTGTCAAGGATATTAGAGAGGCCAAAAAGTCTGGCCGCACGGCTGTTGTACTGAGTTGGCAGAACACATCTGGGATTGAGGATCAGCTTTCATACTTGAGAGTTTTCCGCGACTTGGGCGTGCGGAAGATGCAGCTCACATACAACACTCAAAACTACAGTGGTGCTGGTTATGGCGAAATCAGAGACTCTGGCCTGACTGGATTTGGCCAGCAAGTTGTAAACGAAATGGCGAAGCTGGGAATTGTGTGCGACTTGAGCCACGTTGGGCCACAAACATCAGAGGACGTCATCAACTATGCACCAGCCGGGAAGCCTCCGTGTTTTTCTCACATCCTCCCCGGCGGCCTCAAACAGCACGCTCGCAACAAGGATGACGAATTGATTAAGCTGTTGGGATCCAAAGGCGGCTTTGTGGGCTTGAGCCAATTCGGCCCCAACATGGCCAAAGGCAACGACAGTACAATCGACGACTATGTGGATGCTCTTGAATATGTCATTTCCCTTATCGGCGAAGACCTCGTGGGAATAGGATCAGACGCTAGTGAGGGTCACCAGAGGCCGGGAAAGTTTTTGGCTTGGTGCAACAACGACAAAGGCTATGCAAGACAGCTGACCCCGTGGGGTAGTAACAAGGTTGTCAAGCCATTGGGAAAATTGGCAGATCGAGAAGAGCTGGCAGCTGCGATGGCTCGGAAAGGTTGGCAACAGGAAAGAATTGTCAAGGTCCTTGGGGAGAATTGGTTAAGATATCTGGAGAAGATCTGGGAAGAATGATAATATGTAGACTTGATGCGTTTTTAAGAGAATCATGAAAGAGAAGACATGCATCGCGATCATACTATTCCTCCTACCCAATAAATGGTTAAAAACAGTGTGGTCGATGCTGACTGGTACAGTAATCACTACAGCAATGATGATCTATATTTTGAAATTTAATGTGCTAGTGAATTCTGATAATCTATGACCCGTGGAAACCTAATAACTCGGTGATAGCGGCGCGCTTAACTACAGCGGGCATGTCATTCGGAAGTCAAAATAGGAACTACTGAACGAGGACAATACTAGCCCATTTCTATAAAAAACCAACAACAAGGAATAAGTATGAACCATGCATGGTCTATCATTATTTGAAAAACGTTCAACTAATCACCTGTCCTGATTTTCATCCTGTACTCGGCTTGACCATCTTCGATTCTTGGGGGTTCTCTGCTTCCTGATTTGTTAGAGACATTTTGTGGCTAGCTTGATAACTGCCGAGTTTATTCCATTTCGAAAGATTTATTCGAAGCAACCGCCGTAGCGCAGGCAGTGAAACGATAATTATTTGCGTTATGATTTTTGTCCAAGAGAGGATGTCTGTTACACATGAGCCTTGATGTCCAAATGCTGACCGGGCCGATTACTTTATGCTTACATGTGGTGAATGAATATATCGATCTTACTGTCAGGGAGAATCGAGTTATACTCGCAAGAATCGCCGTTGCACCGAGTAGGAAGAGAATGGTGAGCCCAGTCTTCTCTTTACCGGATAGGCTTCTCAGCGTTGCCAGCATGCCAAATGGTAGAATAAAAACTACACGACTTGGTTATGTGACAATCGCGAAACACGAGATGGAAACTTACCCAATATCTCTGAGAACACATTAAGGGACCAATTTATATACCATGGTTCCATGACTGCTAGAAATACACACTGGGGGTTCTCGGACCTTTCGAACTCTGTCGTCAGCATTATTGTCAAGTGTCAAAATTCATACTCTCTACCAGTTTTCCGACACATCAATACCACACCAAAAAAGATGCACGAAGCCGGTGGCCAAGAATGCGCACACAATGTACACTGATGTGGCATATAAACAGAGCCGCAGCCTTTCTTCAGAAATGGGAAAGAGATTGTAATAAAATAGAAGCAGACTAAGCCTGGGAAAATAGAATCCCACGTCGAAGATCATTGAAGAAGCAAAGAACCGCTGAAGATTTTTGAGCCCAGGATATAGTAGCGCGACTGGCATGGTCCATGGTCCACTCATCTTTGCGTAACCTGGCCCATACCAGGTGTAATATGATCGATCGCCTGTAGTGGCGATGGCATATGTATCTCCAACGACGAGAGAGAGAAAAAAGAACAAAGCGATGACAAGAAACAATTCTGATGCCCAGAATATCGACCGTCTCCAGATACCAACCCATATTCTGATGGCAATCACGACCGCACACAGGACGACCAGACTCCACTCAACGGCCTAATAACTAAAATTAGCGCTTATATCAGCTTAGTCAGTATTGATGCAATTCGACTTACAAGATACACTCTTAAACTAACCATGCTATTGTTTTATTTGAGGGTGGATTGTGAAGGTCGAACAGGAACCCCCCTCTTTTTCTTTTTCGACGAGAAAAGCAGACGGTTCCAACCGCAAGGCCGGAGTGCCCAAGTGCACCAGATGCGGATGCAAACGAGGGAGCATGGAACCCACACACTTTGCTTGGTGGGTTCATCCAAGAACCAGAGAATGAAAAGGGGACGAATGGCCACACATCAGTTGATGGCTTGAAAAAGAATGGGAAACTCTTAGGCTGCTTTATCATCCCGTCCCGATAAATCTAGGTTTGAATGGCAGGAAACCTTACAGGAAAGTTTGGCTACTTCCGTGTGACGCGATGACTCCGCTAGCTCGGAGCTTAGTGCCACATTGGCTCTATTTCGACTGGGACGTATTTCTTAAACAGTCCAACCAGGGATTTTGAAAGTAAGCATTATGTGACGTTTCGGAGAGACCGCCCGGAATCTGGATCGTGAATAACCAAGACTCTAGCTCAACGAGATTTAGGGACGTTGCCTATCGGTAGATGACGAATGAAGAATGGGGTTCTTGCACTGGTGCACTATAGTTATACCAAGTTTGTGGAAGCAATGATCCCAATGCATTGTCCATGTTTCAGCCGAAGTTGTACAATAAAGTGCGAGGATTATCACGAATAGGCAATGGATGCGAGAGCTATCATCTTGCACTATATTTAATCTCTTTACAGAACACTTGCCTCTGGTTAAGGCTACTTTAACGGCCTCCTAGCTTTCAACACTCCAACAACATTTCCGAGTCCCATGATACGCGTTATAGTTCTTTTCCCTAATTCAATGATTGATTCTATCCCATCGACACAGAATCTGCTTCGGTCATAGGATGGCGCATCAAACAAAACTAGCCAACTCTCGCGGGTTCGAAAAATGTCCTTGCCACCATTTGTCTCGCTAGATGGCGCAAACAAGAATTTTATATACAGTCCAAGGTTCAGAAACCTTCATTTCGAATTATAAACTGCCACTCGGGACGTTTTCCAGGGGGTTACCTTGACCCGAAGCACTTGGTTCGTCAATGCTCCGCCAACCACATGGGTCGTGCTAGTTTGCCACGCAAGATATTGCCAAGTCTTACACTTAAGGTGCGTGTTGAATTCATCATGCTCCTAACCTTTCACGATGTTACTGAAATTTAGAAGAGCAAAATCACACTGGTTCGGATTGTTGACTTGAGTCTCTATCAATGATTCATTTTGCTACGATAGGCCTGCACAGATGGGTCACGAAAACAAGCCAAGACGAGCCCAACAGTCAAACAAACGTTCGTCTGAGGATTTAGAGAATCGATTAATATTTATACAGGCTAAGAAATCCCAATGACGCTAATCACAAATAAGGTGCAGCATAGTGCACCAGCTTGCACAAGCCACAAGATTCTATCCAGAAGACCGGCTCTGTCTGCTGCTCGCTGTCTCCAAATGAATCTTTTTGGCATCTTCTAATGCTTCCCTCCTTGTGAACTCATCCAGAAGCAAATGTGCTGTTTCAAGAGGCACTTCTGGTACCGCGCCGCTGTAGTGCTTTTCATCGGTCAGCCATGCATCATGGCTGCGAGTGGACTACTTACCGAAGGGAAAAGGTCCGAGGGATAAGATTTGAACTCATCCATTATTCTATAAAGCGACAGAACCGTTTTCCATGGAAGGAGAGCGTCTCCTATCAAAAAAGCCGGGAAGCTTGCTGAAGATATCTCTTCAATTATCCAGCGGCGTTGGAAATATTGGCGGCTGATAAACTCAACACACCCAACCCAGTGGGGCATCTCATACGGCATCTCCCCATTTGGCCCTATTGCCCAGTGGTGTTGGATCGACCGCGCCCACTGGTGAGTTGGCGAGTAGTCTTCAGGGTGCTGCTCCCTATCTCCGGGCTTGCACCAGTTCGGCGGCATAGCATCTTGTACCTCAAACATGGTCTCAATTGCAACATCAGTGTGTTTCGTCTTCATCCCCAGCCATCCGACGACAATGTCGGCAAAGTTATAGATATATTTGATCTCGACGTGCTGCTTTGACTTTTCCCACTCATCATTTTGATTAACACAGAGATAATCAAGCCAGACCCGTAGCGCGCCCGGGTGATCAATTTCGCCGTCCCTGAAGTGAAGATGATTCATATCGAATAGGTTCTTCAGCCAACGGGGAGCGCCGTACAGTCGGCTACTGGTAGCCCGGTGGTATCTCTGTATGATGACAGGATAAAACACATGGCGCACATGCTTCAGCGCCTCAGACAGATGTGATGTAACGGTAACAGAGCTTCCGTTCACGAATATGGTTTCCGTTTCGGACGGATCACCGTAGAGTGACGAAAGAGCGATGTAGTCTAAGTCTTCGTCGTGGCGGACGGTGACAAGGCGACATTTGATGGGGTCGTTCAAGTGGTCGCACGGCTCAATCTCTAGTAGCCGAATCTCGCGCTTTAAGGGATTTAGGCGTCTGTACGAAATGGTCATGTTGAAGTCGCTTTTTTGGAGGATTAAGAAGGAGTGAAGGTTTGGGAGGCCATCAGGATGCAGTTCATGTTGGGGTGTTTGGGTTTATACCGAAATTATCTGTCGAGGAATAACCGACCTCTTTACCAGTTAGCTTACGGTGATGCCAGGTCTAGACCATGGGGCACCCGAATTATTGCCTTATTGGTTGCATCGATCGACACTCTTGTCGCTAATCTGCATCATTAGAGTCTGGGCGCGAAGCTTGTTTGGCCATTGCATTCCAATCGGCTTGGGCTTTGGTGGTTTGAGTTTGCTAGCCACCTGACCTTTTGGCCATTAAAAGGGCTAGACCAGCTTAGCACGGCACAAAAGACCGGTTTTGCGATGTTCATTGTCAGCACCTGTCTCTCGTGCAAAATGAGCATGGGATATCGAGACAAAAGCTTCAAGGCTCTCATCACACTGATAATTCTTGGCTGGTTTGCTCAGACTTTTTGGTAGGCTGTCAAAGATATTTAATTTTAGCTCAGACATGCGACTGGCTCTGTAATCAGGTGAAGGCTGCTGGATTGCCGATCTTTGGTGGCTAGGCAGCCATCCAGTTGCCTCGCGTCACCCCCTAGGACTACGAGTCCTAGCTCTGCTTGCTTGCACGTAATCTGGACGATCAAAAACCTCGAGTGCGGTTTATGGATTCCCACCGAGGTTAGTGACAAACGTTGATCAGAAACACAGACAAAGCTCAGGAACCTGAGCCACTGTACCCAACATAAAACAGAGCGTTGGCTTTCTCTCGCTTCGGATGAGATTTCTAACTCTTCATTTAATTTCTAACCATTCAAAGCCTTGAGAATTTTATCAACAGTAGACACAGCACCAAAAATCCCACCTTCACTGATTACGCCTGCCACAGTGGATTCATGTAAATGCTCTTCAGCGGCAGCTGAAGCATCCGAGACAAGCAAACAATCCAGCCCCATGTCATCTATTCATCATTAGTAAACATGTTGATATGTTGAACAAGTCGGAGAAAATCCAGGTCGAGTCCTCAATAACTTTCATCTAGGCACTTTTTTCGTCATTGGATCAAGCACTCACTTCCATCTCTCATTGTGGTAGATACGCACACATCAGTCGTAACACCACAGATCACGAGGTTCTTGATGCCGCGATTATCAAGAAGCAACTTGAAGTCAGTATGGCGAAAAGCGCCTCTTCCAGGCTTGTCAATAATTGGCTCTGATGGTAGCGGAGCCAACTCGGGGATTATTTCGTGTCCCTTTTCACCACGGACCAACAACCTCCCGAGGGGGCCTTCATCGCCGATTCCCTTACCACTGGGATTATTCCGGCTCCGGATCAATTCTCTATCGGATAGAGTGGATAAATCTGACCTGTGTCCCTCGCGAGTATGGTAAATTGCGAATCCATTTTTGCGAAACGCAGCAAGTAGTAACTGTATCCGCGGAATGATAGCTCTAGCCGAGTCTATTGGAATCCCTTGAGCCTCCAGATACCCTCCAGGTGCGCAAAAGTCCATCTGCATGTCGATGATGACAAGTGCAGTTGTGGCAGTGCCAAAAGACGAATTGTGAGGCCAAATATATGGTGTCGCATCGATTTCCGTGTTTTTCAGAAGCTTCGAGGCCATGTTGATGAGTTTGGAGATCAGGAATGGCGAAATCTTGATGTTCGGAGAATAGTTTCCACGCATGACTCTTATAGCTCAATCCCATCCTGATTAGATAACTACGGTGGGGTATTTTGCTAATGTTATCGGAGGAAGATGGAAAATTGGGTCATGCGTCAACTGATGGCAACCAGATCAACATATTCATTTCTTTTAAAAAAAAGCCGTAATGCAATTTTAATTACGTATTTCCTCCCCTCAAGGTTATATGATTTCATTTATCTGGTCACGCAGTCGACTATGTACGACAATTTGTTATTGAGCGGAAGTCGAGATGAGGCATCGATAAGGTATCACGGAGTGTACTATCAGGCTTAAAAAGGCAATATAGCCGCAAACGTTATCACGACCCATATATGACTAAAGTGGCTAAATATAGCAGCAATTACGTGCGAATCTATAACCCCTCTTCATTAGTCGGTCAGGTCAAAAGGTAAGTCAATGACCGCAATGACCGCAATTCTCGTTACGGATAACGGCTGATAAGAAAGCTCTGTTAAAAAGTTCGTAGTAGGGGTTGTTTTCGTACTCGGCCATGGGCGATCTGGACAAGATAAAGTCCATGCATGCAACCACATGCCTGTCCACCCTGACGCTGGCCAATAATTCTTCTATAGTGCTTGAACCGCCACCTCCAATCACTTAATCACCTACTTAGCCATTCATAGGTCGAAGAACCTCCTCTGATCACTTAGAGTTGTTGCGGTAGCTCATCAAATGCTGGGCCCCGATCCCGCCAGCTTGCGGCAATTTCTGGTGCGATGACAATACCACAATTACAGCGGTGCCAGCAGTCGGTGCTGGATTGTGCGTTTAAAGTTACTATGTAATTGTGTGACTTTCCAAACGAATTACGAAACCTAATTCGGTTGATCGGCGTGGCATTATGTACCTGGAGGGCCTGGAATACCTGGATCGTGAAATAACTCACATTACTACTTCCCTGTGCCGAGCCAGCAGTCTCAGCATCACCATTTCCCACAGCAGCCTTTTTCAGAAGAAGAACCCTTCAAATAAAATGCATTCGCCTGAGTTCTGAGAATTTCATCATGAATTAAATGACAAGCAACGGAAATTCTATGGTTTACGGGGTTTTCTTTCAGCCACTGTCGATCTATTTCAATCTTTTCATAGCTACGTTCCCAAACCTGCAATCAATCGATAGCTACCATCTCATATCCATCAAGTCTGCAATCTCCATTCATTGACAAAAGCTTGACATCATTAAAACCGAAACCGGCCCAGTTGCCAAGACGCAGCCCAACACGAGCTATGCAACTGCCTTACATGTGGGGTTTCCTTTTATGATTAGCATCTCAACTCAAAGCTCCACTTAATCGGAGCCACCGGCCATCACGCTTTGAACAATCTTGTCCCTATTACGCATGGGCTCAAACAAACTCGTTGACAAAAGACTTGATTTATAATAAAATGGTGCAAATTCTCCGTTGAATAGAGCAGGTGGAGTTGACCTAGGTCAAGAAAGAGCATGTGCCAAGCAATTCGCCCGCCGTTCGGATGAATACCAGGCACAAGCCGGCAGTGTTATTGTTCTACAGCCGCCAGAAACTATGAAGCAACATTCTTGCTGTGGCTATGATCCCGCAATATACCGCCAATCTTTGAAGCCACATTTCCCAGGACACAAAATGCCATCAGTAAAATCATGCACAAGAGATACGAACTTTATGCTAACCCGTGACTAATACTTCCAGCAGCTTTTTTTCCCGTTATTTTGTCCTAGTACATTCAATCAGCTCTTCGGCAGAGTACTCCCAGTCTCGGATATCGGACCTTTATCGGAGTTATTTGAGTTCAACAACTACAAACTTGGCGTGATTGAAGTAGTTGATTTTTAATGCGTTAGACTGCCAGATATAACCTTATTTTTCACATATTAAAACACGATCAGATCCAAATCTTTTCCCATCGATTCTATCTCAAACACATCAAAGATTGAATAAAAACACATCAAAAACCATGAAAGTCGCGATCGTTGGTGCAACCGGTCAAACCGGCTCCGTTATCGTCAAGGCTCTCCTTGAATCCGTCACACCCAAATTTGTATGGCCGATCATAATCATACCTAAATGAATGCGCTAACTAATACCTATTTAGGACATCACGGCACTCACTAGGGCTTCATCTCTTCAGAAGCCAGCTGTTCTGGAATTAGCCAAGAATGGAGTGAATGTGGTGCCCTTTGACCTCAATGACTCTATCGAAAAGCTGAAACAATGCGTTGACGGTATGGACGTGGTAATATCGACAATCTATGGCGGCAGTGTGATGGATGAAATTCCTCTCATCGATGCATCCAAGGCTGCAGGCGTGAAGCGATATGTGCCTTGTTTCTTTGCGACGGTCGCCCCTCCCAAAGGGGCTCTTTTGCTGAGAGATATGGTAATTTATGCTCCTGAAATATTTGAAGAGCAAATATGCTAATATCCAACCAGAAGGAAGATGTGTTGAACCACATCAAAAACATCCGTTTGCCCTATACTGCCATCGATGTTGGCTGGTGGTACCAGGTCACTCTCCCGCGCCTCCCTTCCGGTCGCATCGATTACGCCGTCATGGAGACTTCTGATGGCATTGCTGGGGATGGCAATGTTCCCTTTGCTCTGACTGATTTGCGAGATATTGGGAACTATGTGACTCGTATTATTTCCGATCCGCGAACTCTTAACCGGATGGTGTTCGCGTACAATGAAGTCGTAACTCACAACGAGATCTATCAGCTAGCTGAAACTTTGAGTGGCGAGAAGCTTGCTCGTAAATACGTATGTTATAAACCCTTCCAGCTATCGCGATGCGAAATCCAAAAGAGCAAAATTAACTCCACAACCAGGTTCCTGCTGAGGATATCGAAGCCAAAATATCCCGAGTATTAGCTAAGAATCCTACCCCAGACTCTTTCGAGTTTGTAGTTTTGGCTCAATACCAATATTGGTACTCTTGTGGGGTTCGTGGCGATAACACCCCTGAGGTCGCCAAATATTTGGGTTACCTTCTCACCAGGGACTTGTATCCGGATTTTAATCGAACAAGCCTAGCCGTATACGCCCAGGATGTTATTGACGGCAAAGGTAAAAGGGTATACGAGCATCTCAAAGATCTCCCGAGTGCAATTGCTACCCAGGCGGCCTAGGCATGCTGGTTGCAACACGCTTTCAGCCCCCTTGCTCGATAAGATAGCAAATTCTCATCAAATTTCCAATTCATCTTCTTATTTGAATCTACTGCGCATTAATGGCAGATAATATCCTTTGAAGGCCTTCCTCAAGAACATCCATTTTAATGGAGAATACAAGTCTGAACCAGCCTTCCTCCTCTGCTCCGAAATCAGTTCCTCGAGCAGCGAATATTCTCTTTTCCATCAAACCATTCATCACGCGATCTTCAATACCATCCTTTGGAAACTGGGGGTGTTTTCTGTGATATGCCTCCCCCAAGTTGACCCAAAGAAAAAAGCCGGCATTTGAGCCTTGCGCATAAGGAATATTGTTGCGGTTCGCCCATTTCACCATAAAATCATAATGGTGAGCAAGTCTGCGCCTGTTTTCAGCTAGATACCCATCAACCCATGCTTGATCCTCAAGTACATTGGCAAAGGTATGATCCGCTAGTGCCGAGCTCATACTGTAAAGTGCAGCTGGTACGAGAGATTTATGCAGGGGTTGGCAGCGTGAGATGATTGCCCCGAGCCTGATACCATTGGATCCAAAATCTTTAGAAACTCCCCAAACAACGTGCAGGTGAGATGCATCCATGATATCAGTCGTGTTGATGGACAGGCAGGATGTAAATGGCGTCGATCGAGAATCGGCACCATTTTCATTCGACCAAACAGACAGTGCATACACTTCGTCACTGATAAGGTGCAAACCATATTTTTGGCACAGCTTCATGATGCCAATAATTGCTTCCCGTGAATAACATCGTCCCAGTGGATTGTGCGGATTGCAAAGCAGAATCCCGGCTATATTTTGGCTCTCCGCGCGAGAGCGGAGAAGCGTAGCCTCATACTGGCTGACAATGTCACTGCTGAGGGGGTCGATGCCATGTGTGGGCACTTGAATGACTCGGGCATTTACTCTTAAGCCGAGGGTGGGAACAAAAGCCCGAAAAAAGGGCTTTCCAACCAATAAGCCATCATTGGCTTCGCTTAAAGCCCACGCGAGATGTTCAATAGAGGCACTGCACCCATTTGTGATGGTGATATCTGATGAATTTACTTCGTGATGAGGGTTGAAATGCCTGTTTAGTAATGAGGATAGGGCAAGTTTGAGACGTCTTGAGCCAGTCGTGCCGTCGCCATAGGTAAGAGTTCTTTGGGTAATACTAAATTTTTTCTGAATTTGCTGCACCATTTCGTCTTGCATCAACTCATTTTCTGCCATTCCGAGACTAACATAACCGTCCGCGTTGGTGTCGGGGTCCCACAAATTGGCTGTCACATCCCAAAGCAGGTTGTTGGTTTGAGATATGGCTATGCCATGAGCTTTCTTTGAGAGAACCATTGCGGGCAACGTTTGGCTGATGTGTGTCTATGTATGAGCCTTTCATTTCATGAAAAATTCAAATTCATAAACACATACCAAAATTTCACGGCTTCGTAAGCGTAAGTGATGCTCTGATCACCGGTCAAAAATCCGCCTACTCCAGGGTAGTTATGAGCGGATTGAACAACACCTTGCTTTTTGTTGGGTGATAATTCACGGGCCCATTTCAAAAAGTGAAGATGATTCAATCTAAGTATTAATTTATAATTTCCGGCCTCGGTTTGGTGGTCCACTAGTGGAAGATAACAACTCTCACTACTTTGAGTCCGTCCAATTCGGAAGCTAATTTTGAAGCCACAGCTCCACACTCACAACTAATCAATTGCTTACGCCATAAAGGCATTGGGTAAAGTTTACAAGATTGCAATCAGTAAGACATTGCCGATCAGGAATAAAGCAGTTTTTGGAGGGCGCACGGCGGAAGATCATGTGCAAATCTACTCACATCACGGTGTTGTCATGAAACCATCACTAATGGCAGTAACTTGGTGATATTGCCTGCCCCAAGGGTTTCAACGGGGGTTGTAAATAATTCAGGTTTAAGAATGGAGTTGGTGAATCAATTTTTAATTTACAATGCTTTTCGTTGCGCTGCAGCCCAGCCAAGGCATTTCCTTTAAACGCCATATCTGAACTCGCGGAATTTTTTCTGGTAGTAGTAGGTAGCGAGGCCACCAGCGGCACCTAGGGCAAGGGGCACGGGAGCGCGAGCTCCAGTTTTAATTATCCGGGGAACAGCGGAACCGGTGAGAAGGACACTGTTGGCCAGAGCAAGCTCGGAGCCGTAGTCCTTGTTCTGCTTGAGGAGGTAGCCTGCGGAGCGGCGATTAGCTTCTGACTATTCCTGAACTGAACAAGCCAGACGGTTTCTCACCAGCAAATGCATACGAGGCTCCCAAGCCCACGCCAGCAACGAGGGAGGGCACGGATCGCGTTTTGACGTAGCCAATGGTTCCGCCAACGGCCACTGGGTTTTGATGAGCAGCTATTCGTGTCAATCGGAGCACTGAGGCGACTTACAAAGGCCTGCAAGGGTAAAGGAGGGATGCTCAGCCATGGCTCAATTGGTTTCGTTGGTGATGCAGAGGTGAGAGAGAATGTGTTCTCCGTGCGCGGTTGTGCCGGATATTGACGTGCTGAGTAATTATGGGTAAATCGCGGCAATATAGTCGCCAAGCACGCAAGCAATTCAGCGACCAATTCAACCAGAAAAAAAAAATAGTTGGTCGGAAATTCGGCCAATACGCTCTGTCCGAGAATATTTTTACGAAGATAATGATGCTAAAATAGGTCAAGGTGAAGCCCTCAACGACATCGTATGTGAGCTATGCCACCGGTAAATTCCATCACTTGTGCGGAGGGGAAGGCACAGCATTATTCACTTGCTAGTTGCACACTGCAATTTATAGACAAAAGATGAAATTGATAGCTAATGAATGATTTCCTAACAACAATCTTCTGGATAAAAAAGCACACAGCCTTGGGGATGGGCATGTTCACGAAACCCATCTTGATTCTTGTCAGCTGAGCTAGCGCACCACAAAGGTTATTTACTGGTCGTTGTGAGCAAGCAGGTTGACGGTGCTGCTGGGAACGCTGGAAATCTTGCTCGAGAGAGCAATGCCCGCGAGGTAGGAGCAGAGGCCGCTGGTGCTCCTGCCGAGACCCAAGAAGTAGGCGGCCAATCCAGCAACGTGGGGGGTGGCCATGGAGGTGCCGGAGAGGGTGGCGGTGCCGCCGGTGTTGTAGGTGCTGAGGATGGAGGTGCCGGGAGCAAGAATGTCGACGCCGCTGCCGTAGTTGGAGTAGGAGGCGAAGCCGTCCGAGGAGGTGGTGGCGCCTACGGTGCAAGCGGACGACTCTGAGGCTGGGGACGAGGCGCTGACATTGGTCGATTCGTTTCCGGCTGCGACGGCAAGAAACACACCCGCGCTGACAATGTTGGCAGCGGCCGTGTTGAGAGAGGTCGACTTGGATCCACCCAGAGACATGTTGGCGACAAAGCCCTTGGAGCAGCCGCTGCGCGTCTTGGAGTCGCTGATGACGTAGTTCATACCGGCGATGACACCAGAGCTAAATTGCGTGTTGGTTAGTTGCTTGTGCTGAAGGCCGAACATGTGTTGAAGAGACTCACGTAGTGCCCGATCCGCTGCTGTCAAGAACCTTGACGGCAAACAGCTGGACCTTCTTGGCCACACCATAGGTCTTGGATCCAATGGTTCCGGCAACGTGGGTGCCGTGGCCGTTGCCATCGGTGTTGCTGCTGTCGGCATAGTTTGCCAGGAAGGTGGCGCGACCCTCAAATTCCTTCACAAAAGGTTAGCACGGAAACTTGAACAGCGGGTGGGTGTATTTTACAGAGTGCGAGGTGTAAATGCCGGTATCAATGACGTAGGCACAAGCACCCTCGCCAGCAGTGCTGTCGTAGGTGTAAGTGGTGCTGCCAGAGGCCGAGTTGGACAGACGAGCGATGCCCCAGGGAGCTCCAGTCTGAGTGGTGCTGATCTTGATCACAGCATCCTCCTCAATGTACTCAACCTATAATTCATCAGTGGATTGCCGCAATGGGTCGGGTCTAGTTCATACATCTGGGTCATCCCTCAAAGCCTCGACCTCCTCGTCAGAGAGGCTACCGGCGAAACCCTGGAAGGCCTCCTCGTAGGTGTGGTCAGCCTTGGCCATGGCCTCGGCGACCGTGTCACTGGTGGAGGAAATCTTGATGCCGCCATTGAGCTTGACAATGAACTTGCCCGAGACGGCCGTGGTGTCGCGGGCCTTGATGAGAGGCGCAGGCGTGGCGCGCTTGGCGGGGGCAGCCGCAACAAGGGGCAGAAGAGCGAGGAGAGCGGAAACGCGCATGTTGATGGATGCTGGAAAGATTGGAATCCTAAGTTGAGAGGCAAGAAAGAATGTGCTGCTTAGTGCTGTAGCGCTGAGTGTGCTGGTGGTTAGATTCAGTCCTTACGGGGTTGAATGAAGCATTTATACTTTGCGAAAATCACTTTTGATCCAACGTTTGATATCGTGAAAGACTTCTTTCTATGTGAATTCTCACAAGCAACCGAAGAAATACCTACCACATTTGGCAGGTTGCTCTATGCAGAAGTTGGGAACATTCTGTGCGACAAAAGAACTCGTACGTGACCCTGGCAACTACCTAAAAAATATCGGCGGTAGTTGATATTTGCTCCGATCTAAGCATATGCGAGCCTATATTAGCCTATTCACCCACCAAGGTAACGGTAGTATCAGCAGATGCAAGGCAATCATGCGCATTCTATCCTTGCTATGCCGGACCTCGACCTTGAATGATCACCAGATGCTCAGACCGAGCTTTACGCTATAGGCAGGTTGTGCCTTGTTCCTGGTCGCGGCGATAAGTTGCCAATGTATGTTGCGCGGGAGCTTCGGTTGCTCACTGGACAGCCGACCTTCCCCTCCTTTGCTTGTAGTCGATGTAACCCGCGAGTACTTTTGCGTCCAAGGCCAACATTCCAAGTTTGCACATGATGGTGCATCGTGCTGGAATTGGAAGTTAACGGGCTCAGCCAATGGCGCCTCGGTCACGGTTTGCGTCCTAGATCCGCTAGAAGCGGTTTGCGTCGTTGATTGTAGAGAATACGGGAGCCGACCGCCACATCCCGACATCGATGCTCTGGTACCTAGCCTTGATGCAAAAGTTCTCGGCATTTTTTAGCCGTAGGCGCCCGGGTCCCATGCATCTTTCTTATCACCCCCCTGACAAGATTGTTAAACCCTGTCTCCACAGGCAAAAAACACATACACTGAACCCTCAGTACTACCCAAGCTGGTCAGACTCCTGCGGGATCACGATGGCCCTTGCATGATTGCCACACCTGGATTGGCCCATTTCCGGTTGGATTGAGGATCAACACTTGGGGGGCATGCTGTTGGTGGATCTTGTTCAAAGCCGCTCCGTGATAGGTCGTCTTCTAGAAGGAGGTCATCGTGCTTTTATGCTTAGAAAGATGGTTCTGAGAAATCTCAGCACACAAGACACCTTCGTCAGCTTTTTAATTGCTCAAATTGAGAAGATGGTGTCGTCGTGAAACCTGGATTTGCACAAGCTACTGTGCTTCAATCAGTAACTGTGGCTAGTGCTTGTGGCTAGTGACCTCTATGAGCCTGGCAATGCTTGTCTTACACCACGGGATCTCAGCCAATCAGATTCCAAATCGGAATGTGTCAAGGACTTGTGTCTGCAGCCAAACTAGCGGACAATTCAAGTACCTCGGTATTGTTAGCTCGGCGTAGACCCACAAGCACTTCTAGGCTCAAGTGGTTTGTGGCTGAAGCGGGTATGACTGACTAAGCCACGCGGAACTTTTTGTGAAGGAATTCTGATAATCACAACATGGCTCTACTTCCATCACTGACACTCGTCAAGATTTTCTCAAATTCGCTCCCCCGAAAACATGGTGAAGACCCGAAGACAACCGGCCTGTGATCCCTGTAGATCATCAAAGCTGGCCTGTGATCATAGACGACCGGCGTGTAATCGATGTTGTGATAGAGATCAAGCCAGTTTGTGCGTGTATAGACCGCAACCATTCAAAAAGGTTCGAAGAAAAGTCGGACGTATCAATCTTCCTGGATCCATACGGTAAAGCGCCCATTGTTACATGTTGTTTTGTGGCACTCACAAATGCAGCCAGTCGAATGATTCCGCTTCCAACAGCGAAGACACCTTCACTCCAGATACATCGCCAAGACTGCCAAGATATCCCAACGCCGGTTATCTTGGAAACTCTAGCCACACGACCATATTCGAGCACCTTCCTCCTCAAGTAGACTCTGCCGATCATGAAGATACGGCCGGTGTACACTCAAGCTTGCCTGAACACAGGGTGAGCAATGATCAAGTGTCTGAGGGCGCAGACCTGCTTTCGAAAATTCATCAATCAAATGAAATACCGGATTGCATTAATTTCATCACAGCGTGGGTTGCCGATGGTGGAAATCTATCAATAGCTGGCATCTTCATTCACCCAATTGCCTCAGCTATCCAATCGCTGTTCCAGGGTTTTGACGAGAGCCCCTCGCAATATTTAGCCGTAGCGAAAAGCCTTTTTAGCCATACTTGCCTTCCACTAATGGATGCGAGTGTGAAGGACTTTGAAAACTTTTGCTCTCGCTTCTGCAACCAGAGACCCAGATGGGAAACTGTCGGGCTCTTCTTTACGGCAGTCTCCCGAGCTACATTGGCCTGTGCCTTGCCCCGACCCTTGTCTGCTTCCATGCACCAGCTCCACGTACTACGCAAACAAGCAATGAATTATTCAGACCTTTGCCTTGAGATGTGCTTGTCCTTGGACTGCTTGAATGACCTGCAACTCCTTCTCCAGTACGAGAATTTTCTTCTGCACACACTAATTGATGGAGATCAGAGTAAGCACCATTGTTACTTTCTTGCTATTTAATAACATTTCCTAGGTTTGCGTTCGTGGAGAAAGCTGGGAGATGTGAGCAGCTCGCTTTTCGCGCTTGGTTATCATCAGGATATCAAAGGCAGCACTGCGATCCCAGATTTTCTCATGGAACTAAAGGAGCAGCTGTTTGCTGTTGCATATTCGGCAGATAAAAACATATCCATATTTCTCGGGCGACCGCCGCGAATTCACCGGAAGAATTGCCAATTCCGTCTCAAGGGGCTGGCCATTGCAGGCCCACACTTTCCGTCGCTTTTCCCGCATGAATGGAGTGTAGAAACAGAACCGAGTTACAATTGGGACACGCACTGGTCTGCTCTCTGCTCGGTTTTTAAAGAGTATATACTAGATCTTGCCGGGGAGTTATCTGATGACGACAAATCGACACAAGCGAGGTTCGTGGATAATGTCTTTCTTTGCTTTTCTTCATAGAAGGATCACTAAGCTCCAATAGTCTGATTCAGTCGCAAATTGAGTCATTCTGGTCGGCCTTGCCTCCACATCTCCGTATCGACAAAAAATTAAAATCTTACGACCGGAATCCCGTTGAGCTCGATTTTCTAATCTCAGCCAAACTAAACTATCTCCATGTTCTTTTTATGCTGCGCTTGAATCTGGTCGGTCGCTTTTTGGAGCCAGACGAATCCTTGCTTACCGTTACCACGGACTTGTTGAATCTCATAATTGAAACGGCATTGATGAAGGATAGTATAGTCGATTCTGGTATCTCGCTTAGTTGGAAGGTATGTTGTGGACCGGTAGAGGAATAAATCTGGCTAACGGTCAAAGATTTCGTATTATGGACTGTCTTCCGCGGGTGTGCTTTGCCTTGCACTGTTAAACCCGTCGCAGCCTATCGAGACTTGCGGTCTCTCTCGGTCAAGAGTGATTCAAAATCTGGGCATTTTAGTTGCCGAGATTGAACTGGGGACATTGGTCCGCACTGATGATGCAAACTATGGTCTTCTGGCTGAAGCCGCAAAAACAATTCGCAGTATCCTTGACAGGCTTTTATCCGGTCGAGTGGATGATTCTTCATTGCAGCGGCTGCTAAGCAATGACGCTTCATACGCCCCAATCCTTCCGGATATCCAGGAATGGACACCCTGGGGAAACAACAACATGCAAGATTTTGAGGTTAATTTTTGGACAACACTTGCGGGGCATCCTCTTTTGATATGAAATTCAATCTGCTAAAAGAATGGCATCTTGAAGGATGATTCTCACACTACTGAACCAGCCAAAGCCCGATTTCTGAAGTTGAGTTGATCGTCTACACAGGGGACCTCATAGTCCAAGATGATCCGCCTCGCCATGGCGAAGCGATAATAGAGAACTTATTGTCAACTCTGCATGGAATCACATGATGAACCAGTGCTACAATGGGAACTAGGAGTCCCTATTCAATACTAACAAATATGCCAGCTTCTTGATAAACTGCATCGTCAAATTGAGTGGTGTCGGCCCCAAGAACTTTTCCCTGAAATGCCAAGCATTCCTAAGCGACATAAATTTACACCAATTGGTGGGCTTACGTGCAAGTTCGGACAAAGCTATCTCATTCTCCGACCGACACGCTGAGTGGAGCTTTTAGAAAATTAATCTGGGTCGGCGCTCGGAGTAATCTTTCAGTTCCTATTGGACAGCTCCCGCAAGCGAAGCCAGTGATCCAGCGCATGTATAATAGCAGCTGCAGGCCGAGCATGTAAACAGAGGTCCTGGTAACATTATAAAATGACGATTCCAATATAGATTATCACAAGATGAGGGGGAAAAATGAATGTCATGGAAGAGCTTGATTTCTTCTATCTAACTGACCGTAGGTCAGGCTTTTATGGATGAATTCAGTAGTGACTGTTAGTGACTGTTATCTTCGGAAATGACTGTGCCGATGATGATGCTACTGATCTCTTACTGTTAGGTCCGGCTTCTTGCTATCCGGCGTTTCGTGGCGTTGAGATGAAATATGATAGACCTAAAATGTGACATAGATGAGTTCTTCATCCGGTATCATTATCGGCACGTCTCGCACGCAAACATGGTCCGCGCAGCTACCTTCGAAGTTGAAAAATGGATAGATGAACATTTATTTATCCCGGGGGTTGTTGATCTGGCATCGACTTGTGCTGCTCCTTTGACTCTGGAAGAGCTAGTTAAGTTCTCTAGTGCCCCTACGCGCTCAAAATCTGTCACGCCGATTCTGTTCCCAGGTCCTTTGGGCTATGGTGATCCTCTCGGGTCCAAAGGATTGCGCGAAACGGTGGCCAGGATGTGCGGCGCCAACCCATTGGGTGAACCAGACGGCTTTGACGCTGATGATGTACTAATTGCTCAGGGTGCCATTGCAGCAAATTTTGGAGTTCTCTATACCCTCATAAATCCTGGAGATCACGTTATTTGCATTTATCCTACCTACCAACAACTATACAGCATTCCTTCCGCTTTGGGTGCTGAGATTTCGCTGTGGAAGTTGACTGAGGAAGGTGGCTATGTTCCTGACCTAGCGGAGCTCAGTGCTCTTCTTCAACCGAATACCAAGGTGAGGTTGATGCCCATGAATTGAATTACTGCCTAACAGTGAAGCCAGATGGTCATCATCAATAATCCGAACAACCCACTGGGCATTTCCATACCAACAGCAGTCTTGCAACAAATTGTCGAATTTTGTCGACAACATGATCTTTTCCTGTTTTCGGATGAAGTCTACCGCCCACTATACCACGATCTTTTTGAAGAAAACTCCAACATTCCGCCTTGTGCAGCAGCACTGGGATATGACAAGGTGATTGTTACCGGTTCCATGTCTAAAGCATTCGCCATGGCTGGGGTACGCATTGGATGGATCGTGTGCAAAAACAAGAAAGTCGTCAAGGCTTTGGAGTCTTCCCGGCATTACACCACCATCAGTGTTTCGCGAGTCGATGATCACATTTCAAGCTTTGCTCTCTCAAGCTCTGTACGAAGTGTAATTCTCCAACGCAACGTCGAAATTGCAAGGACCAATCTGGCTCTGCTGTCCAATTTTGTTGAAAGGCATAAGGGTATTTGCACATGGTCGAAGCCAACCGCAGGAACGACTGCCTTTATCAGATTTTCTCGCAATGGGATGCCAGTTGACGATGAGCAATTATGTCGTGATTTGATTAATAAGGCAGGCATCTTACTTGTTCCAGGCAAGAGGTGCTTTGGGAACGGAGAAGATTTTGCAGGCTATGTCCGTTTGGGTTATGTTGGACAGACCAAAAATCTAGAAGAGGGATTGGAAAAACTTGGTTCATTTCTTGTCGAATATTTCAGGTAGTGCCGATGGCTTATCGCTCCCTAGAAGTGTGCTACGGCGAATATTTCCGTTGCAAGTCCGCAAGGACTACAATCAGGGCGAAATGAGATATTGAGAACCAAATACAAATGTGCCTTCTATAGTTAGAATTCAATCCAAATCTGCCAACCGATAATTGTTTTCGCTGGCACGGCGTCCTGCGGTAGATTGTTCAAGCCTTTGCAGTCGCCTCTGCGTCGCTGGTGCGTCTGGATCAAACCCTTTCTCTACACTCATTACCAGAACTTTAAATAGCACTTGGGTCAGCGCTCGTCTTTCTAACGAAATATTGTCTCGCTCATTCATCGTGTGACTGTTTTGGAGAATATGTGTGGTGTTAGATTTGGAGAAAAAATAAACATGCTCAGTCTTGCGCTTAAACTCATAAAATCGTAAAATGTAGTAATCCAATTCCGCATATTCGTTGCATACATGAATTGTCAATGATCAGTCTCAAACCTAAATTTTACATGGGAATGTCTGGGTTTGACTATTGGCAGCTCGATATCCATACAGAAACTTAAACCTCGGTGCGATAGGCTGATTTGGGAATTATAACACGCGTCAGCCGGGATAACGTCGATATGCCCAACTAAAAGCAGACTATATACGTCATAAGAACCGCTACACATAGACATAAGTAGTCTGAGATAAATATACATTCTTTACTGGTACCCATTAGCTGTTTTTTGTGAGTGCTCTGCTTAGGGGGAAGGCGCATTTACGTGGAAGTTGATCGATAGATGAACAGTCACAATTTTAATAAAGCCCGGACCATCATAACATCTAGCTACACTTCCATCGTAGTATAATCATCTAATCAAGCTAATCCCGTATCGATGCAAAGGCCGCAGAGTGGGTTTGTGGCTCCACAATCATCTCTCCGATGACTACTCCGAACTGGCCGACACTAAAATCCCACGGTATATCAGCATGAAGGCGCCCTTCACCTAGCAAAACGTGAATTAGAGCTCACATCCCTCCTCGAAGTGGCAGCTGTTTGGGCTACGGTGGTTGAAAATTCATAACGAGCCAAAGTTTTCGTATTTACTTTCACCTTCAATTTCCTTCCCACATCTTTCCATCGCATCCCTTTTCATCCCAGGTGCCCCAAGTTTTTCAAGTTATTGGCAAAGCGCTACAGTCCGAAAAATCTTCTGATACAATGGCTACAGTGAGACATGCTCGCAGGGGAGGTGAGTCAGATCTTGTCTTGTCAAGCACCAAGTTCTCTTGGTTTTGTTTCATTGAAATTCTGACTTGAGTCCCAGACGCTCCCGTTATTCTTCAGCTCATTCAAGAACTTGCCAATTATGAAAAGGAGCCCGATGCAGTCAAGGCTACTGTTGAGAGCATCGAACAAACCATCGCGTTCGCAGACCCCAATACTTCAGGGGTGGATGACCCCGTCCGCCCAAACACTGAACCCACCTCTCCAACGCGACCCGCACGGTGCTTACTGCTTGGTTCGCCAGAGGGAGTGACAGTCGGCATGGCACTGTACTTTTACAACTACAGCACGTGGAGATCCCGGGCTGGCGTTTATCTCGAGGATCTGTTTGTGAGCCCCACAGAGAGAGGCAAGGGATACGGAACGAAGCTTCTCAGCGCCCTAGCCAAGCAGGTTATTGTCATGGATGGCGGCCGTCTTGAGTGGGTAGTGTTGAAGTGGAATGAACCAAGCATCAAGTTCTATGAGAGCATTGGCGCATATGCGATGAACGACTGGGTGGGAATGCGTGTTGATGGCGAAGGCTTATCCAAGTTGGCAAAATTATCAGACTGAAATGTTGGTATAGATGATGAGATAGCCACTAGACATGTTGTGTGTAGAAACTAGATTGCGTTCATTTCGGTTTGCGCCACGTAAATTCTCATGGCTTCGCCATTTCTGGCACCGATCATCAAGTTGTTTGTCGTATGAGGCCTGCAAACTTGTCTCAAGCCATGACGTAGGAGCTCCGTATGATCAATCGACAAAAATGGACCTCGGAGCAGGAGTTATGCAACCTGAGGTTTGATTGATGTGCCGAGAAATGCCAATTTCCATCATGACCCTTCCATTCTAGGAAAGAGTCAACAATGGACCTCAAGAGTTGCAATGACATTCAACAATCCTCAGCTGCGCCCATGGCGATCCAGTTTACACACTGAATGTTTACTGATCCGGATACAGGCTCCTATTCACATGGGAATAAGACCACGGTCATTTCTTGTCGTTCCTTGTTCTTTTTTCTTTTTTCCCCCTTGTTTACTTCCCTTATATCAGCTCGTTGTATTCATCTCTGGTAGTTGAATGTTTAAACGCGGCGAAGAATGATCACGCTTCATCTCTGCTACCTCTATCTTCAACTCATCACGGACATGTATACCAGCGCCATCGCGGCTTTCACTCTGGTGGGAGCTACGGGATTGGCCCGATATTATGGTTCTGCTACTCCCTAGAACCTCTTCAAGATCGGGCGTGCTCCGCAGACCTCTTTCCAGGTCTGCAAATTGGTTTGTTGAGCTTGAAACATCAGCCTCTCTGTCCTTGCCCACCTTTATAGTCTTGAGCTTCACATTAGCGGTGCGGAAAGTGTGGCTGACGGAATGGCCCTTGATGTAAGATTTGAGGAAATCTTTGGCCCAATGCGGAAGAAGCCGGCGGAATATTGGCTTGAGAAGAGGAAAGCAAGCTAGAGAAATTTGTCAGCAAAGACTTGTCAGCATGCGGACCCGGAGTTTTCGTTTACCAGATACGATGGCCATGTTGATTTCGACCGAACCCCACATAAAATTCAAGCCCACATCATGAGACATCTGTTTGGTCTTGGTGTCGTAGCGGACGGACTCTACAATGACAAATATTGATGCAAGACAGACACTCGGACCATTAGTTTCGCGCACTTGACTCTGTCATCTGAGATACTTACACGGAGCCGACGATGAACAGGCTGATTATGGCAAGCTTCTCCCCGAGTGGCCTATGTAGCTTGCTTAACTCAATTATTGGCAAAGTAAGGATGATGACATCCATGACAAAGTGTGTGAGCACGGTTCCGAAAAAGAACTGAGCATCGTTTATAGCGCAGGTGGCGTCTTTTATTGACTTATCCCAGTACGCCTGGACCGGGACACAGTGGAAGATGACCATGAAGGTCCTGAGGATGAGCCATATGAGCGATATCACAAACATGACCTGGATGGGGATCCGGATGGAGGAATGCTTGAAAAATCGCCAGTAGAGCGATAGGATGGCGAACTTTGATGACGCGATGGAGAAGGCATAGCAGAATTGGCTACAGTACATGAGTAGTCTCGAATGCAGAAGCATGTTTTCTTTGACGTCTTCGGGCAGTGATAGGTCTATAAACTGACCCAGGCCCCAGTCAGTGGTCCCTGCATGTTTTGTTAATCTTGGGGCTGTCTATGATGATTCACGAGGTGCATCTACATATCATGAGAATGGTATTGTAGCCACTGGCAAACAGCTTTGAAGCCCGTGTCAGATTCATCTTCCTCCAGCTGGCGACAGCATCAAGCTTACAAAAGCAGACACGCAAAAGTAGTCCTCATAACCCCAGGGCCGTTTAGTCATGCGGCGAGCGACAATTCGCAGGATTAGCGCTGTCAGGGCAGCAGCCCAGGTGATGGAGACTGCGGCATAAATGTTTGTTTGCAGTCCAACCATGGTGGAGACTGCGATCTCACGAGGTTGCAGTCATGAAGCGACCGGAGGCTCCGAGAGTGATGGTGAACGGAGAAGAAGCAAATGGTAAGGTCGTGTGCACAAATGACTAAAAAATTGACAAGAAAAGGTCAGCTCGGCGGGGCGGGCGGGGTGGGGAGGAGAGTAGCATTTAAGGCAGAGGATGACAACAAGCTGCTTTTTTATTGGGAGGGTAGCACTCAATTGCCCAGCTCGAGTGCCGCATCCTGGGGGCAGGAATATCAGGCCCTGGGCGTCAGATTCCGTGGTTTTAACCGGGTCCGTACGAGGCAGAGTGAGCACCATTCATGCAGGCTGCACAGTGACGACAAGCAAGGCAAGCAAGGCTGTGTGAGCACCGAGGAACGTCGAGACCAATGGCAATAATGGTATTTATCTTGTGAGGCATTGTACAGAATCACAACTGCAACCTCGAGTCTGCGTGTGGCTTGGAGGCAGACAACAGAGACCCAAGTAGTCGCGTAAGCCGCATGTGGAAGGTAGCAGCGCAACGTGCGGTGGCAGCAGAAGAGGTCTAGAAGGTGTCAAAGAGACGCCAAGGCTTGTGATTCGTCTCTTGGAGCTGTCAAAGAACAGGCACAATGCGGTCCATCCGCCGCCATGGTGCACTACCACGGACTACTGCCCGGGCCACTCGACGATCAACAGACGATGCTCCAGGCAACAACTTCTGGGCACTCGCAGAGCGCAGACGGCGCAGATGAGGGGGTCCCCTCGGGCGCGCGTGGTCTTATCTTCAGCTGAGCTGCAGGCAGTGCGTCATTTATTCACCACTTTGAAAATGTGCAAAGAGTGTGGGCGTAATGCAGCGCCTCGCCTAGCCCTAGAGGTGGCTTGTGTGGTGACACAATTGGCGAGCCCTTCGATGCCGGTCAGCCACTCGGTCGCCCAAAGCCGCCTCCCCGCCTTGTCGGGCGGTCAGCGGTGGGGATGCTGATGCCAAGTTGTCCAATGATGGTGTTGCTGTGTGTTGATCTTGGACCAGGTCCCCTGTTGCGTCCCACTGGCGAACCGTTATCCCATCAAGAAGGCAAAATGCTGGGCTACGAACAAGGCAGCTGGGAGAGAATGTGTAATTTTTTACGAGGTCGAAGGATTGAGATTGTGTGCATTTGTTGTCGTGTAATTACCATAACAAGCCCTTTTATTGTCTGGCGCTCGCCAGTTTTCGGTGGCGTCAGCAAAAGAAAGGCCTTGTCATAAAATAGCATGCTATGACTTGTTATCAGCCCAAGCGGCTAGAAGCGGACCAGACAGCTGGGCATGGAGGCGCAGATTTGAAGACGAGGCGGACAACAATGTGGCGACATACCCGAAAGAAACGGACGATGATAAATGAACATTGAGTAAAAATTAAAAAAAACCATGTTCGGTTTGCATTTGTGTAGTTGCCAATGCATCTCTGGCAATAAAATCACTGTCACCAGCACGATATACTACCTTCGTCTCTTTATTCATAACATCTCACTTTGATGATGCGACAACCTATCAAGTTACTGAACACGAGCTGATTCTAGATCCCTTGGCTAAGGTTTCGCGCGCGCAGCATTAAATGGCACAAGGGCGGGTGGGCCATAACACATGTCGCGCTTACACGAATGCATGAGCGTGTAACGAGCCCATCATCAAGTTCAGTCGCGTGGAACACATGAATCAGGAAATTGGCATACAATAGAAATGACTGATTCAGAAAGAAAAAAATGATATGTTTGAAAGCACAATAACTCAATGACTAAATTGTTGCCAGGAGTTGAGAAGTCTTCACAGAATGCGAGACAGTTAGCAGCGCAATCCACAGTGTCCAGATAGAAATCAAATGAATGCTGCCCATCCGATTCAAAAACAAGGGAGCAAAGGATCTAATGATAGGGTGGAAACTTCGGGATCGAATTGATCAGTATTGATAATTTGGCTTGGCCAACATAATTTGGCTGAGCGGAGCAAAGTCTCGTTCGGTACAATGTTCCCATACATGCAGGCATTTTGTTTCTTTTTTTGTATTCCAGTAGGGTTCTGATGAATTTTGTAGCAATACAATATTCATCATTCTTCCTCTCGTATTATTCTCCGCCATACATTCTGAGATTATTGCAAAAATACAGCACTACAGCCGTGTCGTTCCCCGAATATGAGTATACAGTGACGCCAATAGCCGATCTACACACTTAGAATTCAACATGAATCCAGTATATTCATGGATTAGCCTGACCAGACTCTTACATATTTAGCCGTCTAGTTCATTAGACGAGCTTCAGCTTCTCACGTCGCCATAAATCAGCCCAGGTAGCATCGATATCTAAAGTTGTAAAACAACCAATTCGCTTGTAACATTCACCATCTTGACTTTTTCGAAGGATGATTCCATCGCCGTTCATTGTTTCAGACCCAGGAATCTGCTTCACGCTCACGATTAAGGCTTTGTGGTTCCCATCTGAAACCAATCCTCGGTCGATCTCAATTGGTTCACTAGATTCTATCGCCAGATCCGTTTCGTAATCCAGCGACAGCAGGGGTGTGCCAGAGTCTTTGGCGGTCCTTATGATGACTTTTATGCAGGAATCCCGACCGTGGGTAGAATTTTCGGGGAAAGGTTCATCGTAACGACAAAGCCCAACCATGCACGGTAACCAAGCTGGGACTTTGACTACTTGGCTACTTCGCAAGAGCGGCAATGCAAAGCCCCGGACGATCAAATGACCACCCTTAACCTCGCCAAATCTGTTCTTCGGGTTTTGCAACGGTATGTTGTGGTCCAAAATTTCCAAGTTCCAATCACATATCCGCTCCGATTCGACGTCGCTCAAACACAGGAAGGAAATGGGACTGTTCGTGGCGGCCCATGACCATGACGGCGCTCTATATACCGGCACATGAGGTGCAAAAGACATTTCGGCTTGCCAGAGTAAACCGTCGACATCAATATCCCACATTCCGGCGAGATAATTTGCGTCAATACCTTTGTGACTAAGGGCCTCACTAACCGCATATGCTATGGCTGAGACTGCAGGCAGTTTGTCAGAAGGAACGGTTAATTTGCGCGATGAGTAGTCTTGAATAAGAGTATAATAGTCGTGCAGAAGAGACCTGTAGTTTACAGCAGCCACAACGGAATTGTGAAGAGCTGGTGGATGCAGAACCAAGTTGAGCTGTGTCAACCTCTCAGGAAACAGCGTGTGTCCTGATGTGGTGAGACCATCAGCCGTATAATATTCTTCTTTACACATCCAGTAGATCCCGTGCGCACCGTAAAAGAGGGATTTCGGTGATAGGGCTGCTTCTTGAAGCGTCCATCCTCGGGTAGCAAGAGGAGCAGAGTGCGACAGCCACACAAGAGTCTCGTCAACAGGATCTGTTATTCCCGAGAGTGTGACAGTTATGTGGTCTAGAAGATCATGCGATAACCTCATATTGATAGGCTTTGGGCCTGGTATGGTCGGTCGTTTGTTGAGAATCCCCTCTTTGCTTCCTTTGGATGCCATTGCAAAAATGGTGACTGCCGCCTCACGATACACTGAACCCATCTTTGGTGATTCTTGCTCCCAATCACCTCGGGAATCTTGAATGATGCATAATGAATCAATCCATAGAAATTGGAGACCAAGATTTCGTGTGATAGTGATAGCGTCGCGAAAGTTTGGTGCAAGAGACTGGTAGGGGATGGACTCCTGAAACTTGTCCAAGTTGCCCATTTGAAGGACCACGTCTATCTTGCCTCCCCAACAATGACTTAAAGTCGCATAATGTGCTCTACGGCCCTGTGATAGGACCATTCGCACATCATGCGCCACCCTATTTCCATCAATCTTCCCAACATCTATGACGCGTGTGGGCAGAATTGGGATATAGACTGGCCAGCAATATGGATGGTTTTTTTTACAATTATTCAGCCAATCCTTAGCTAAAAGATGGGTTGAAGTTGCCCCCAGATGTGAAGCAAGTCTTCTGCGGCCGACATTGTAGCCATCCACTTGATGAGGACTCTCTGCGAAGAAATTCACGCGTTAGTCGTTATAGATCATGCGAATCGAGAGATGTCAACAATACACTGCCCTGTTATAAATTGAGGAAAAAGGACGACATTGTCTCTCATGGGCATGAGCTCAAACCTTCATTTGAGTATAGTATCAAACATAGTTCTGGGAACTCCAAGTCGGAGGTTTCAGATATGGACATCTGGTCGCAGCTCTTGTCGTGAAGCTCCGATACCGACTCCCACGGTTTTGAAACAGGCCCAAGATGCACCTTGACCAAGTCCAACAACGTATGCTTCCCTAGTGGCCCCTTTGATGAATGTTGAGAGGTCAGGAATAGCCTTATCTTGGAACTTTGGAGCCTTTTTGCTTCAGAGTATAAGGTCTTTGAGTTAGCGGGTAGTGAATCACTGTTGTCATTTGGCCATACGCTCCAACATGGATTATCCGGGTCCCAAAAACTCTTCTTGTAACAATCAATGAGAAAATCACACATCTCGCAGCCATCAAGGGCCGATAATTCGAGATTTTCGAAAGAAGAGTGGTGTTCATAATAGGCTTTTCTCGGAAACAAACCTATGTAACTGAGTTCCTTTTTTGAGAGGTCTAGTAGAGACTGGATAGTCAAATTAACACAGAAGGTACAGGGATTGTTCATCATCGGCGGATCTCGAATTATCTTTATTCTTCGGATTTTGGAATGTGATGGGTTTTGTGCGGGGTTTTGCTCACATAATAACAACTGGACGCACAATGATGTAATACGCGCAATAAGATACCAATTTCAGCTACTGGCCAAGATTCGCCCGCATGATTACCGCGTATAGATCACGTCAACCGGCTACTCGCCAAAATCACTTTCCATTTAGTCCAATCACTGATGGCATCGTACGACCTTGAACTTCTTGGGGTATATCAAAGCATAAGTGCATCTCCCCATACAACGTAAATTTCATTGAGATCAGCACCTGAATAGTACATTCTCAATAAGATGACCTAACTGAAAAAGTTATTCCTCCCATTTTGATCTGCGAGGCAAAATAGACGCTATCAGAAACAAATCTACTTCGGCCACATTTCGAGACAGAATAAATAGCCTGTCAATTATGATCTCTGGTAAAAGAGTCTAACTAAATTGGTTGACAATAGCTAGATCACTTTATCAAGGCTGAAATTGAATTCAACACCCCTCGCACCAGCATTTACTGTCCAATGTTAGCCCAGGTTCGAAGCAGAGTCTCGGGTATAACCTACAGGGTGCTGGAACAATGACCACTGCGCCTTCCTTCTCCGCGACACTAATGTACGATTAGAAAATTCCATGCTCATTTCAAGCTCATTTGCCTATTGCTTATAACTTACGACTCCAGCACATCCGCCATCATTGAAAAGGCAAGGACCATGGTAGTTGCCGGACAAGCAATCGCGAGACTTGAAAACATGTCAGCCACGTTTCTTACATCCACATTCTCAGTCTCTTTTGATTTTGGCACTTGCTTGAAGTTGGTGGACTGCCTCGTCTCTAACTTGATACGGGGCGGCAAGAGCCAGGCCGATGTTGGCAAAGATGACAATCTTGGAGAAGTACATGTTGGAATGGAGAGCGTCCGGTGATTATTGGTGTATTGAAGTTGATTTGGTAGTCAGGTTGGTTTGGCACTGATGCTGTTCTGGCAAAGTGCTTTCTCGTCGGGTCTTCGGTTTATATAGACGGCCATGGCATATTAACGAGTACATGTATTCCATGTCTCGTCTTTCAACAGCAGATCGCAAAGTTACTCCATTCAGCGGGAAAACGATAGATCTGCCCTATCACGATGATCTTGGCTGTTATTCTCGGCTTACTTTCGCCCGCTCTCACATAGTTTGCCTTCAAGCGCCGATCGGTAGCTGTGTGTATGCTGACATGGTGGCTGAGATTTAAGACTAATTGACTGAATCAGGCGCATGCCTAACCTGTAGGAATACGCGATGCAAACTTTGATGACAGGCAAAACGGGCAAACTTGACGGGTTGCAGCGGGCCAAAAAAATCCTTATGGAAATTATTACATGATTGATAAATATGTGTTAATTGTATCTGCGATTGAAAATTTGTGAGTGTTAAGCAACTGAATCACCGCGTGCTATGGGGATTTTCGAGCCACCAACCGTGACGAATCTCCAAAAACGTGACCCATGGTTGTTGACACAAGCTTTCAGACGCAAGATCGGCGTTGTAACCGTGAACCCCTCTCAAACCATCCGATTGCTCTTGATAAAAGGTTCTAGCCATACTTTGGTTTTATTGGTCGCATCGGTTGAGGCTCCATCGCAGCTGACCCAATCTCAGCGTCCAAGACAATGTCAGCGTCCTGCAAAAGTACAATTCCTACGCAGTCTCAGTAGACTTTGGGCTGGAAAAATTGCTTTAATTTAGAGAATCACCTCAAGATGGTGTGCGGAAAACTGAGGCTGCAAGACAGCGATGATTTGGAATTGTCTTGTCGCATGCTGAATCCGGGGTGATGGTGCGATTGAATGGCGCAGCCGTGTTCCTCAAAGCAGGAAACGAAGCAAGACCAATGTCTTGTATCGCTTACTCAAAAAGATCATGGGATTTGCAGGCTTGTTTATTAACTGATTCAGGTAGCGATCAAGACGATCCAACGATCGCTGCGGCTGATGAGCTGTCCAACCCAACCAGCCACCATCTGGTCTCCGCACCCCGCAAACTCTGTCCTCTAGGAGCTTGATATTTGGCACCACGAGGCCACAAGCCAAACAGATGCATCTATGTTTCATTGGGTATCACGCATCAATTCCAAATCATATTCGGTCCGAAGATGGTGCTGACATGGCAAGGAAATGGCGCTAGAATTATTCTATGATAAGAGGCCCTCCTGACAGCCCCGGGCCTGATCCTGAGAGGATTTCTGGACGCTTCGGAGAAATAATGGCAAAATTATTCCATTCATGGTGTTGCAGCCACTCGAGATGATGTCGTTGTTTGAATTGAATGAACATCTGGTCAAGGTCGAAATCGCGGTGTCTCACCAGGTCCATGTGGCTCGCTTTGCCTCGGCTCAAACAAGTGTACAGGTAAAATTTAAGCTACGGCGTCCGCCATGAGTTTCACATAGTTGTAAGTATTGTGGGAAAATGGCACAGGATTTAGACGGAAATAAGGCGCCATGGAGTGTCGCATGTTGACAATGCGCATCCGTTTGGAGTTTGAGTATGGGTGTCAAAAGATGAACAGCGGGGACGGCGGTTGAGTGAAGATTATTCCACTACACCCATACCTCGCGCTAAAATGAGATGCTGTGGGTGAGCTGAAGAAGTGCTCAATCCCCTGAAGCCGGCGTGATGCTAGACCGAAATTGGTTTAGAGCTTAAAGGTGGCTGGCCTGTTTTCAGCATGAAATGCAATTCAACACTCTGCCACCGTGAGGTGTTATTGATTGTGTGATTGTCTCAATTTAGTAGTAATTATTCTCTCTACTCGACTAGTATTCATGTTCGATAGGATTCTCGTTGCGTTGATTTGCTTGGGCTTGAAAGTGTTGCGACTGGGAATTGCCCCACATCGCCGACTCCCTAGTGTAGGCTGCCGCCCGTTCATGGCTCAATCAGAAGACAGTGGATAAGGCGGCTTGTGAATGCTGGATGCTAGAAAAGGGGTTCAGAACCTGGATTCCGCCGTGCCTTGCCGTGTCCACCTTTTGCATCAACCAACTGACTAGCCATGGGTTCCTTTGACTGTTACTGCGCTATCTGTGGCGGACCGATGGCCCCAGTTGATATAGGCGGCCATGTTTCCGACGCCGATCCTCATGCTGCGGATGCCAGTGCGTCAGGCACGGATGGAGAAGACCACGACGCGGATGCATCCACGGCCGACGATGCCGAAGATGACAACGGTGAATCTGATAATGAGAAAGAGGAGAATGAATCTGACGGCAGTGATGAATCTGACGATGAAACTGGATTTAACGAGAAGGAAGAAGAAGCCAATGATCAATCTGATGATAACGCTGAATCCGAAGACAACGACGAAGACGATGAGAATGAGGACAATGATGAGGATGGGGACGAGGACGAGGACGAGGAAGAAGATGAATTAAGCTACGATCCAGAGATTCTTCAACCGCAAGACACTGCATGGGTTGAGAATTGCCGCGTTCTCGGTTTCAACGCCGACGCTGACGGTATGAGCAAGTGAGTACCCATATACTTCCCCCACTGGCTGTGCTGCATCCTTACACACACCTATGAAGAGCCTTCATTTCTGGTCCTGGACATTACGACAACTATGGAGCCATGACATGCGAGGCTGGCTCTGACCCTAACATTGAAGGCGTAGACATTGTTGCAATGTCCTGCTATCACGATTTCAACCAGGGTGATCCTGTTTTTCCTTTCCATTGGGATTGCTATGAGATTTTGGCCAGGCGCTTGATAGGCACAACTGATACTACTCGCATTGACAAGGACGTTTTATATAGCGTCATGCAATCAAAGGCTCCGGATTATTGCTCCAGGTTGGAGCTAGATTATGACGCACCTGAAATTGAAGAGGAGATGCCCTGCGAACAATTCTGGGAGTGCAGACCTGGAGAGGAGCTTTACCTCATTTCTCCATCTCCAAGCCCAAATATTGCTGCCCATATGCGAGTCGAATTTGAACGCTGTCTTTCGATGCAAAGTCTCGACCTGGCATTAGGTACGAAGGTCAAGTCAGATCCATTCTCCAAATTGCCCCCGGAAGTTCTCTACGAGTTGACGTCGTTTCTCGACGACAGCTCTCTCACGGGACTGCTCAAGGCGTCATGGGCCGTGCACTCAGTTTCTCACAGCGATAATTCCTTTTGGAAACAGCGAATCAGGACCAGTATGCCGTGGTTTTTCGAACTGCAGGACTTTCTACAATCCGATGATGCTTCTTCTATCAGCAGCATGAAGGGTCTCTACATCTGGGCGCAAACGACTACGAGGCCGCACCTGCGAATGAGAGGTCCATACATGGGGCTCGCAAACCGACGTCGAATGTGGAACGTCTGCGACCAGATTGCGGATTTGTATCTTCCCAAGTTGCCCAAGATTGATGATGATTTATCAGAGACGATCAAGAATACGGCATCTTGTTCACACATGTCTGTTGTCTCGTTTCCTATTTCCAGCGCCCGAACCAATGGCCAAGTCTACTTTGCTCATTCCTGGGATGAATTTTACATGCCGAAAACTATCGAGGTTTTCTGGGACAGCCAAGGTTTCCTGGTCGGCATCTCTGTTCTAATCAAGGGTAGCAGGCGGCTTTTTGGAGTCGATGATTCCCAGCCAGGAGTTCAGATACAGTCATTTGATCTCAAGGCTAAGGATTGGATCATTGGGATTGTGCTTCACATTCCTCTGTTGAATCTTGTAGCCAAGGATACATCGCGCACGCCTTCCAGCTACAAGATACCAACTACCTCCATAAAAGGCATTACGGTATGAAGAATGTCAAAGTAAGAGGCTAATACTAATTCATCCAGTTTGAAACTTCAAATTCTTCCAGCATCGCCATGGGTGAGACTGCTTTAGGTCACTCTCAAAGACCATTTTTTAATCCTGAAACTCATCGGATTTTCGGCGTTATGGGGCAGACGGAAGTGAGTATGCGAGCACGAGTTCCTTGCGCAAACTCATCTAACGCAAAGGTAGTTTGTTGGAGAAATTCCTAGAATCCTGCGGATGGGCCTGCTTTTGGTTCCGACATCTACTCCTGAGAATTCTTCACTCAAAGTGACAGCTCCCTTACGCGGCCCTCTCCACAGATATCTCTGGACAAATCAGTCTTGCACTGCCTTCTCCCAGCCTATATGGAATTGCTATGGGCTAAACGTTCGGACATTTCCTGACGAGCTTGTCCAGCCGCCGCACTATAACTTCCACACCGATGTTATTCCATACCACGCTTTCATATGGGCACAGAATGTGGGTGAGCTGCGTAAACTGAGGAAAATCACCGCGCACCAGTTCGAGAGCGGTAATTTGTGTTCGGCGAGTAATGGACTGGAAGTGACGAAAAGCATCTGCAACATGCAAGCGGAACTGGATCCTGCGTACAAGCAGGGCCCAATACTAGCAAGGGATACAGAGGTTAATGGAAAGGGTTTCCCACAATTTGACGCCCACCCATTCGAGATTGATGGAGCAGGTGGCGAACAAATCATAGAGATTGCTGCTTGTGTCCAAGCCAACCCGGAAACAGTAAAGGTGAGTTCGGAGGCTTCACTGAAACCTTTTCGTTGACTGACCGGTAAGCTACGCACAAACCGCAATCGTGAAATCATTTGGAAGGGACAAAAGGAAATCCACAACCAGTGGAAATACATCACCGTGCCTGAAGAAGAAGCCATTGTCGGCCTGGTTTTGGCTTTTGGTGATCCCTGTGGATATGACAAGACAGCAGGAAACTGCACTAGGGTATTATCAGCCTCTCTTGATGATTTATTGTCGGCTAACTAGCTTTTAGGATCATACTAGGTTGACGTATCTGGCTGCATTGACGCTCAAGGAGGGTTAATATCTTGCAAACAGGCGTCTATAGTCTATAGGCAACAAGTATTACACACCAGGGCAGTCTTGAAGATAATTGTATTCCATTTGTTGCCACCGAGAACATTATTTCGGCTCTTATTTTTGTAGGGTGAAGTCGACTGGGCAACAAAAACGTTGGTACTTGTCTCTTTCCATGGAGATTCAATGGCCGGATCACGCTCCTCTCTTCATCATTATTCAAAATGGCCCGGGCAGACGTTGATTTTCATGCAAGAATGACGTCATTTGTAGGAACATAATGCAAATGTGAAGAATGTTCGATTTTTCTTGGCACCTTTCAACATGGTTTAGGCCATCGCTACAATAGTGACGCTACAAGCGCAATAATCGCATGGCCTCTCAACACAGGTTAAGTAGATGAATTATCAAGGTCTGCTCATGCAGAACTAATACACCCAATTCTGGGCTTATCTTAAAGACGCCTGGTATGTCCCATGGATCCGAATTATTCTGGTGTCTGCCTCCTTCATCGCAAGTGCAATACGACTGTTTCGTTCATTTGTAGGGGGCATCCACTAAATTGCGAACTTGTCTGCATAATTGTGCATGTGAGCACCCGGCTGACATGATTGGTTGTATCGAAATGAGGCACCAGATTGCCTTGTCTCATGAAAGGTCATGGTTGTCGATTGGGTCACAGTTGAACTAGAGGCCACACGTGTTTGTGACGAAAGGCGAGACAGCTAAGGACACGATCGAATACGGGAAGAAAAAATACGACAGCAATATCACCTAAGTTTGACTCATTAATAAAATATTGTGGACTCATAAAATAGCAGTTCACGGAAGTCCAAGGGAAATTGAGAAAAAAGAATTTGAGTTCTGATGGGTGAGACAAAATTGCCACATGAACTAGGAACGAAGAGCCCAAGAGAAGGATTCCGATGTGTATATTGACGATAAGCAACAGGAAAAGACGCGGGTAAATAGACATATACGACGCTGCGGGGAAGCCCAAAAAAGAAGAACGTTTGACTGCTAATAGAGGTAAATTTATTCTCATATCAAGCCTGAACGTGACTTTAACCTGTTCCAGACTCGAGTACAAAAACGCATCACCGCTTCTGTTTTGTGTGTCACAAACTCCAGGAACCCTTAGATAACACAGGTACAGTGGATAACCCAGTCAATGTCTCGGCCCCCGAACACACTGAGCATCCAGAAGGACCAGTCTACAGAATCTAGTCGATCTAGCCCAGAGAACTTCAATGAATTACGTACACCATTTACACGACATGGAAATTCGTTGCGATGCGTTCAACCCGTGGAAAGGGTTCAAGCTCAACCTGAACAATTGGGACCTCACGGAATGCTTTGACGCGGCATTATGGTATACTCAAATCATATATTAAAGCTAAGCATAAAGACTTGTAACAGTTATGAACTTGACTGCAGCAAGCGAGTGCTCCCTTTTAACAACAATGGATCGACCCGCCACATGACGGTACGATGGATTTGAACAAGCTCCTTGGGGCGATAAGAGCCATCGTGAGTTCTTGAGGCTCAGATCCGCATTGGAAATCAGAGGTATAGGGTGTGGAAGGTTGAATGGAAGGTTTAGTGAGGCAAAGCTTGTTTTTATGCGTTCACAGTTAACCATACACCAAACAATCGATTTTTATCATTGCTCGTACGGTTCCGTCACACAGTGTAAGAACAGTCATCTGACTTGTTTGCGGCTGGCTAGGTGTCACCCAAGTCATTTTGATTGGCATAACGCTCGTATATTGTTGACCTTGGACATATTGAGTTTGAGGGGTTATTTATTTACTCCTGAATTAAAAAAAAGAGCTTTAGGCTCAACCGAGTGATTCAGGAACCAGGCCACAAAGGTGGCGTACAATTAGAGTTATACAAGAGGGTTGGTTATAAAAAACTTATTGTTTGAAGGCTCATATGCCGACATTTCTTGGGGAACTTCCGCAGGCGAGTACCAATGATGGGTTTAGCAATGTCTAAATTTCTGAGGTTTTCGTCTGTGGTTGTAGGTTCGAATCACATTTACTAGTAGAAATTTCGTCTATATCTGCCATCTCTCTTATATTGTACCATCTCTTCCATCTATATGCCATTTCTCTCACATCTTTATTATTTTTGCCAGCTATAAATAATTAAAAATAGGTTCGACTTTTTGCCTGCTTGTCGCTTGAATTCATTTTGGTGTGATTCTCAACAGCCCCAATCTTGGGCCCTCAATTTCCGTGCCCATTTTGATAATCGCTCGGGCTCTAGAGCAAGACGCTGCAGAAATGTGATGTCAGTGGGACAGGATCTCTTCTGCATTCACAGCCTTCGCTAGTAGTTGAAATGATCGCCCATTGTACTTCTCAGACGCCGGATCTGCAAGAGGTGGTGTGTTCAGGTGATGGAAATTGCGGGAAAGCTAAACGGGACTTTTGACAGCTAACCCATTCCATATCGCATTTGAAGCCGTGATAGATCCGAAAGATTCCGACATTCTGATTCCCGATCTTTTCCGGATATCGGGTTCTGAGTCAGGATGTTGCTCATTGATGAGCTCGTTTGGCGGACTCCGGCTTAGGGGGGAGATGTGCTAGCGTGATCCGTCATCCACCACCTTCACGGCCTTTCTTGATAGGCGACAGTTATTCTGGTTGCCTAGAAGGTGGCTTTCCGAGTGTGGAGTCGATCTTCACCTCACGATCCAGCGCCACGGCCGACGACAGATAACGGTGTCAACTCTATTTTACGTTTTCAATTGAGGTAATGAGCTTTGACCAAAGAGCTCGGCTCGGCTAACCCGAATTTTGTAACGTAATTACCGTACAGACGTAATGTATTTGGTCCGTTAGGGGGAGTTGGCCAGTTGATGAGCTAGGTGTATTGTCGCAATGTCTTAACGACCTTCCGGCCCTTGTGGCCGTGGCTGCGAGTCAAGTCATTGGGTCACATGCCACATCACGGCCATGTAGCTCCCGCGCAGTGGTAGTGGCCAGCTTCGGCCTTGGCATCGGCCTCATGATCAAGCCACGGATGGCCCATGTTGTTTGCGTATAAGACGTGTGCATCGGTTTCTCAAATCAAGCCAAATCGATCTCTCAAAACTTCTCATAGCTTGCTTTGCAGGAAATACCAACCATGATTTATTCCACAACAACTATTCCTCAAGCTCCCCAGGGACAGCAGCACTGCCTACTACTCATCAAATCATCCAGAGACACAATCAACTCTGAATACATTCAGGTCCCCGAGGACAGCGACCCTCGATCGTTGATGAAAGCCATCCAAGATGTTTACAAGTTGAAAAATGATGTGCTTAAAAAGGTCTACTACCGTGGCCTCCTTCTCAAAAGAGTTGTGGTGTCAGTCGTTGAACTCTGCGAAGTAAGTCGTGCTCCACACGTAGGACTTTGCTCCTAACTTATTACCAACGTCCCAAAGGTCGCGGAGGCTATCGGCACCGGGCATGGTGTCTTGGTTCGTGGAAACGGGCCCAACCAAGCACTGACAGAGGCCTTGCATAATCCCGAACCGCTGGCCGCCGTCTCCAGTCGCCGTTTCTTTCATGACTACCAGAGACTCTTTATTCACGCTGAACAAGAAGGGGAATTGCCAAAATTGGCCATCATGATCCACCTCGAAACCGATCCAGTCGCAAAACAGGTCTTCGGGGCTGTGGCTTCCTTGATTGTAACTGGTGTCGGTATCTTATTGAAGTTGGTGATTTCAGAGCAGTGATGAAAGCGGCACCGGAATCTGCTCAACTGAGGATGAGATTAGAGACCTGTTGTGGGTTGATTTTCATATCTGGATCTTTCCTGGTCCCAGACTTTGATTCACTCATTCACCGTTGGGGACATGGTCAGACATGAGGCCTGGAAATGGCAAGCAATTATATGGGACATATTCTTGCAGGAATCAGCTGTTTCAGAACTAGTGAAATGAGGTCTTATTGACTATTCTGATTGGAAAATAGCAATTATTCCTATTGGGATCAACTGGAGGAATAATTTCAGCTTACGTGATATATCTGCATTGGGAGGGTTTAACTGGGACCGCTGTTGCTCTCAACCATGTACGATTGGCTAAATGGTTGTTAGTACTCAGTGGTCGTATGATCATAATGACCAAAGAGGCTCATCGGAAATGGATGCATTTCCGATCGCGAGATTCGAGTGAAGGAGAATTTTCTGCGAATCATGCAGGGTGGAGCCCACGACCACGGATACATCCACTGGCTTATATATTTTCTGTCTCCGTTTTGTTAATTTTCTGAATCATCAAGCTCAGCCAATTTTCGTCGCATCTGACTCAACCACAGCCATCACTGCTTCCACACTTGTGCCGAGAGAACTTTAAAATTCTACAGGAGCTGTAACTGCACCAAAGACCATGTTTTTTTTGTAGAAATTAGATCCTCTAGAGATATGATGGCTTACATAGAACTTGTATAGCCTACAGGAATTCCTGCTGCTCGAAGCTCAAACAAGCACTGCAGCTGCTACCTCGGGATGCATTCTCGGTCTTGCTTTCAATGCACCACCAAGTGTGCCTTGGGGCATGATTACGACCGCTTATACCTTCACTAGTAATAGCCGGGCAATGTATCGCGATAAAACACCACAAAGCCGCACTTCTGGAACCCAAATTCAAATCCATCCTGCGCGCTATGGCCTCAACTGTCGGCATCGTTTGTGGCGTCTCACCATTCACATCACTTAGAGATACGAGCTGATTTGAACGACGTCAAGAGTTTATTTCCCACCGGAAACTCGAAATGCAACCGCCTTCTATATCATTGACCTTCGGTCGACCCTTGGTACAACAAATAGTATTTCCCCGAAATTCTTGATGATGACTCAGCTCGGAAGCATACGTTTAAATGACCCCTCAGCTTCTGTCATGCTCTTACTCATGGTTTTTGTGTGACCTACGTCCGCTTTCACGCTACTAGTACAATTGCCCATCGCATATCCCCAAACGAAGAAAGTTCTTTTTGTCCAGATAGTTTTTTTATTGATTGAATGTTAATGCGCCATTCATTATTGGGCGAGGTGACAAAGGACTTTGGTGAGAGAATGATGATGTCTCATTAACACCATCAATATCTGGATCAATTGCACCAACCAACATCTCATAGATATTCCCATTGGCAGGTTTTGTGTCCACAATGTCGCTTCATGTACAGTTAGCAAAAGGATATGCGAATATTTGTAATTGGATACTTACCAGCCGAATTCTTTACCAAAATGGTCGAGATAAGACAAAAAGTTCATACCATTCTCATCGTTCCCAAATCTGATGAATTGTATAGCGACTCGCGTTCTGCTTATGTCTCGTTTTTTTATTTCCTGCATAACCCTTCCAATCGGGTTCTCGATACCGCCTGCTTTGTCTTTATTTTTACTCCAGCGACCATCCGTGAAAACCAAGACATTCAGGCTTTTCCTCTTGAGTCCAGGAATGAATTTGCTCATCCTAGAGTACAGACGAGGAATAATTACTCCGTCAATAAACTTGCTGAATTTGTCTTCGAACGCGATTTGGTCCCATCTTTGTTTCTTGATGTAGTCGAGAAGCTTCGTGGTACTTGTTCCACGACGACCCTTCTCAGGGTCAGAGGATAAAAAGACCTCGATGCCGTCTGTGTCTATGAGTTTTGCAATGTATGCAATGACTGGGAACATCCTGAAAACCTCACCTTGGTGAATACGCATAGTCTCAGAGAGATCAAGAAAGAAGACATGGTCTCTATCATGAAGATTACTCGTTAAGCGTGAGATAACCTGTTCAACCCGGTTGTCAGGAGGGATTTTGCCTTTTAATGCTTTGCAATATGCTTCAGCTTGCTCCAGTGACAGCATTGGAATTGTAGTCTCAATAGGGTAAAACGGTTGTGGTTGAGCAATTTGGACCGTGTTGTATATTCGGTCACTGACTACGCTTCTCCGTGATGGTTCTGAATGGGTTGGGGAAGAGATCGGAGAGGTATAAGTAGAATAGGACCTTGGTGACATCTGCTCAGAACCGGACACCACAGTCTCCAGCAGCTCCGTTTTAATATGAAACGCAGCGTTGGTCTCTTGGTAAGCACGGTACATTGGAGAGGGTGGTTCGCTGATGTCTTGAGTGATCTTGGAAAACTCGTTGTACAGCTCTGTGGCTGTCCATCTCCCCTCCCCTTGTCGGACTAACATACATCTTTGAACCACATCCAATATGCGGGGGGTGATTGGGTCGAAGAAGTTTGCAGAACTAATGATTTTTTGGTGCATCTCACCCACAACCTTTAGCGCACCGATGCCATCATGAAAGCAGCCTTGGTGACCACTGCCACTGAATGAGCTTATTCTGTTAGTTTCGGCAATTCGCTCTTGTTCGTAGTCACGCCTCCCTCGGATACCATTAAATACCCAAGAGGCGGCGTCACTTAGAACGCAGCCCATGGAGAATATATCAGCTTCAGTAGTGATCCGATTTCGTCCACGTTGTGTATATCGAGCATGATGGCTACACTCTGGGGCACCTGGTCCAACTGTTAGTAATCTTACAGTATGTATTGATTTTTATGATGGCTGTACCGTAAGTTTGACCAGCGTGCAAGTCTATGCCAGACGGATCGGTATCGTCGTGATCAACCTTCTTGGTATGACTATGTCCAAAGTCTGTGATCTTTAGAGTAATATCAAAAGCTTGACCGGATGAATTTCTGCAAACGAGTATATTTTCGGGTTTAATGTCCTGGTGAATTCTGAGAAAATGATCAACTCCATATACTTGTATAGTATCGCGCTGCAGCCAGAAGAGCTTACCCCTGGTATGTGTGGCTTTGGGAGTCGGAAGGCACGAGATGAAGATGATATAATGCCTCTAAGAGACCAATAAAGGAACCCCAAAATTTGACTAAATCTTCTCTTGTCCTAGGTGGATCAACTTGTTCATAGAACTCACTCAAGTTTCCCCCATTGGCATACTCCAATACAAGGTTATGGGTCACCGTGCCGTTACTTCTCTCTTGTGTGAAGGAGCCATAATTCATTACAATGTGCTTCGAAGGGTGGGTGCCGAGGTTCTGAAAGGCTGATTGTTCTCGTTTGTAATAGTTGAAGGAATCATTTTCGTAGGTTTTGAGAACGAGCGTGTCCTAAAAGGAGTTAGGCATGGTTTTGAAACATAAATATGATCGGATACATACATCTCCCAGGCTGGTGTGTATTTTTGAGACAGTAACGGATTCACCACTGCGTAGCAAAGATTTCTCACAGATTGGTAGGATATGTTGAGAGCTAAGTGTTTGACCGTATAGCTCGACGGGGTTGAAGACGACTGGGAAAAATGCCCACTGCCATATTTTTATCCGATCCGATAGCTTTCCGCCGGATGGCGTAACAACCAAGTCTAGAGGCAGCGACTTGATGGGGAAGGATTCGTCTCTAAGCCCAGCATTGCTTAAGGTTTCTAGGTAGGAAACCTGACCAAGATAGAGAAGGAGTGATAAGACTCGCAGATAATGTTTTCGAATTGTTTCATGACTGAGTATGGGCGTTCGATCGTTTTCGCTAAGGACCTCGGTGATCCTGGGAGAGGTCCAAAATTCCTTGAGAGCAGACAGAGGGATGTAGCTTGGTACCTCGCCCTCTATCCCATTCCGACCTCTGTACTTTTTCATTAATCTCCCAAGCTCATGTTCGAGCTGTATGGTGCGCGCTCGGGTCTCCATGGCGAGATCCCAAGGGTGTGTGACCTAGCCGACACTGCAGTAGGTTCTTTCGTCTGCGGGTTATCGAGAAGCAAAGGACAGTCGAGAGAGAACGAAGAAGCGAAAGATTAGGCGAGAGTGTGGCGAATGGCAGATTAATAGCAGTGCGCCCGTTGTAGAAGGCCTATTGGGAGTCTGTGTGTTGGGATGGTGGGCAGAAGTCGAGAGAGCTTGTCCAAGTATAAGTTGTAACAAAGGCAAACGGTCAGAGAAAGCAGGGTTTTCAAGGGTGAGCCTGACTGTTTAAAGGCCACACCAAGCATTAGTTGGGCGGATGGTAAAGGCCGGCTTGGGGTTGTGGGTTGCGACCGATGGGAATTATTGCTGCTTGGGCATGAAATGAAACAGGAACTCAACACATCGGGCCAGGGCATCACCCAATAATAATTTCTTACTTTGCCTTTTTCAGTGGGCATCTCAGGCAACTTGACAGCCTTTTAGCCCCTGCAAATGCCCTGTCAACCCTACTGGCACTAGTAAAGTCGCCTCGTGCAACTTGTTGTGCTGCTAAATCAAGGCCAAGCACACAACTCGCGAGAAAAAAGAGGGGCCCGCCATAGCCTAACCAGAACGGTCAAAAAGTGCAGCAAGGCAGAAAAACCAGGATACACTACACAGCCCGGGGCTATCTTTTGGGCGCACCGCAGTGCGCCATATTCTGTCCATAGCCAGTGTACTGCGCCCTGCTGGTCATTATTTTGTTGGGCTGGGTGCCTTTGATGCTGAACATCTGCTGGAATTTGGGCCTCAGAACAACAGGTAGCTCTTCCATTTAGTTGCGGTCGGCAGGTATGATTTTTTGACTTGTTTAAATTGAATATCTACTGGATATATGCAGTCTAAGTCCAAGGGAAATAAAATGACGGTGATCCAATGTTATATAGACCTTCGCTCCAGATATTCCGACTTGTTCTTCTTAGAAAGCCGCGAGAAATGAGATAATACTTCTCTCTTCTCGCTTCTTAGTAGAAATAAATATTACACCATCTTTGTCTCTTTCTCACTCAATGACATCTTCTCAAATAAAGCTCCATTCCGGCCTCTTGAACTGGCAAGTCGATAAGCAAAGAGCCAAGCGCACAATGTGAGTGTCATTAATGGGAAGGATACAATAAAAAAGAGCTTTAGCCCTGCAACTCGGACCTTCCAGTCCCCCATGTTAGGGCCAAACCCGGCACTTCCCTCATTCCCAAAACTGAGGATGCCACTGCTAAATATTGTCTGCCGTGGCGTCAGCCCAATTCCGTGACACACCGCACAGCACTTTACACTTACCGCGACAAATGTTCCAGGGAGGAATATGAGCGTGAAGATCGTTATGACATGCATTGACATGGTTTTTTGGTTCATTTGTTGTGTGCAATCGTGCATCTGCTCGGTCCATTCATGCATTTGCTCTGTCCAATTTCTCATCATATCCGTGGACTCTTCTGCTGAGGTTGCAAAATATTCTGCTGTTCTGTTGTTGTGATACTGCAGGATGTTGACGAACTATGATTTGGTTATTTATATGCCTTAAGAGAGGAAACGGGAAAACATACCAGCGAGCCCATCTTCTCCGCATTACGCTGGATGGATTTGAGGTTGACCCTGTAGTTTTCTAAATCTCCTAGCATTCTGCCGACCTTGTGGGCGAATTCTAAAACGTGGTGTTTATATAAGTCTAGGGTACCTCTCTCCGAGATGTGAACCGCAAAGGCTGCTGAGCTGACAAGATCACAATAATGGGATTTGATGTCAGCTAGAACTCTCTGGTTTTGGTCAATAACAGATATTGCTTCATCCAATAACTTGTCAAGTCGGCTTAGCCTCTGGAGTTCGTCAAATGAGACTAGTTTGTCGAGTGCGATATTTAATTTTGAGCCTTCTAGTGTTTTTCCCTTTCGAGGAGTATGTCTTGTGTTTGGTTGCTGAGTTTCATTTCGAGTCACCTGTCGACCTATACGAAATGTCGAAGAGAGACTTCGTAAAACGCCCCCTTTTGCAGAACTGATATGTGTGTTGCTGGTGTTGTGTCGAGTCGACGGTTTGATGGGCATAGAATTAACTTTCTTGGCCCTTCTATTGGCGGGGATATCTCCCACCCATTGCTCAATCGGGGCTTGCTCTGTTATATCTGAGAAATGTCTGTAACTATCCTCAATCGATTGCAAATATTGCTCCCAATTTTCAATACACCACTGCAAGAGAAGTACATGGTCGTCGAGGGTTTTTTCAAATGCAGTCGCTTCATTGTTCAATAAGTCAACTCGGTTCCCATTTTCGTTTGCAGCTGCTATAATTCGCTGCTGCATTGTTGAATTGCCTTTTATTATAACCCACAATGCACGTTTTTGAATTAAATCATAAGAGTGATATGCAGCTGTTTGCCGCTGCACAAAATCACCTTCTTCATTCTTTTCCATGCCTAGCAGGTTGAAACAATGCTGAAGATGGATGCCGGATCGACCTATTTGTTCGAGACCAGGCTGTTTATGGATAAGATCTAAGTAGTTCTCATAACGAAAAGACGTGAATGAATGTGGCTTTTCTCTTCTCCGAAAAGTAAAAACAAACTCTAGGAAGGAAGGCATTATTTGGTGGTGCGTGAAAAGATGGCACAATTGTTCCCGAGTGCATACAAGTGGGTCTCGAGATCCAGCTGATCGGAGAAATCTGTGTATGGCAATTGGTTCAGTTATCATGCTGAGAAGGAACTTTCGTTAAGAAGGCACGTACATGAATCGCCTTGATGGAGTAGGGTTGTTGCTCAGAGCATGCTGGATCGTTTCCATGTTTCTAATCTCGCACTGAACGTAATGATCCTGGCCTAACCATGATATGTTAGTATGAACTATCTTACTAACTAGGTCTCGGTTCTTGGGAGTACACAAACCGTGCTGAGGTTTCACTAGATCCCAAATTACGACCAGGTTCTTTTTGTTGTGGAAGAGGCCTTCTTCATGCTCAAGTCTCTCGTTATACTCCTGCAATTTGTGTGGAAAATCCTTTTTTCTCACAAGATTGAGGGGATAGGTGTGGGAGTTTGACTGTGATCGGGCGAATTCGGCACTATCGTCATAATTTCGGCTCATCTTGAAGGTGGTTGGAGGTTTGAAGACCAAGGAATTCTCTTCAAAGGTGGCGGGCAGTAAATGAATATGCGTTGCGACCGACCTGTTTGACACATATTATAGGTGCGAACGAATTGGATATTTATCAAAACGAGAGAAGTCACAAATAAAGAAGGTAGATAGAGCAGGCTCTGCAAAAACTGGATACCAAGTGCCTTGTAAGCACATGGTGTTTCGGTCAAGCGGGGCTGGGGCGCGTCGGTGTTGGCCTGGAACAAGGCTCCAAATGGCTTAGTTTCAGGTGCGCAGAACAAAACTTATTACAGGTGGAAAGCTAACCAAATCTCCCAAACAAAACACCAAGGCACAATCTGAATGAACAAGCTGTCACCCGGTCCGGGCGAAAGGGAGGCTTGGAGTGGCAACGCATCTATTGTGTTCCCATGCTACTTGATGTGTACAAATCCGAGTGGTGTGTGATTTGAAGCTCTATAATCCTGCTGGCACCACTATTGATAGCGTAATGATCACCCCTACTTCTCATGAGCTCAATGTTAATTAATGTCAGGCTCATACCGCACATTCGCGGTGATATAGTCTCGTTGATCCTATTCCGAGAGTGAAATAAAACCCCGCATTAGTGACCACACAAGGCAGACAGCGATCAAACCAGAGAATGCGAACCTTTGTCAACTTGGCCGGGATCGTAAGGCGATAATCCGAACCATTTTTCTGGTCCCAGTTAGCCGCGCTGACTCCGCCACCGCCCGGTTGCGACCGATAGATCTCATTGGGAAAGCAACAACTCACATCAACCTGAATTGTATTTTGGTTTTCGGGGAATATTTTATTAAGATGGTCAAGGAGGTCGTCTTGCCTCAGACGGTAGCTGGGGAATGAATCCAGTATCGAAGCCATGGCCAGGACAACAGGTGGGAGGATGTGGAGCGTGCAAGACGACGCGACCGCACGAACAACCGGCTCTGCTTTGAGATTTGACAGTAAACTGGAAGATTAACTAGATTAATCATCACCTTCTACACCGGTCTATGCAGCCATTTACCGGGCCATTTACTCTCGCCCACGCTATCGCGCATAAAGACATGACGCGATATTGACGTCAAGCACGTAGACGAGGAAATCAGGGCTCGGAGGGGGCTGGATGAGAAGGCTGGATAAAAAGAGGGGTTATTGCGGATTTGAGCCTCCATAAGGCAACGGAGAGGCAACTATGCAGCATCACGCGCTATATGTGTCGCCATTTAATTGGCAAGGTTTCACCTCCATATGCATACTAATCCTTGGGTAATCCGTTTATCGGCGCAGCGGAGCAAGGCGTCACCGATGATAGTCCACACTGCAATAAATCTTGTGGGTGTGGGTAGAATAGGGCTCTGGCTTTCTCAAATCTCGAATGGCCATGTTCATGGTCAATTGATTGACAAGGTATCTAGGGAACTTGTGAAAGGCATTAACTAAGCAGAACCGCGCCTTTTTCCAGATTTACTTCGGTGCATCCAGCCGTCTCTTGGCATTCAAAAACGATGCATGTTATTGGCCAACAGAAGCCGGAGTTCGCCGATATCAGAATACAGATCATTGCGTTTCACAATTGAGGGGAGCCAACCCTTGCAAGATTGGAGGGATTGCCACCAGCAAAATACAATTCAGTTTTCAAACCGACTAGGGGCCCACCGCCAGATGCAATGCCATCTGCCCTTCAACCTTTTATAAACCATCTTGTATTCCTCAAACTTATTATACCCTGATCCGTCCTTCCGCAGAAACTTTGCGATCTTACCCCACTGAATTCCCGTAACAAAACCACCCAATAACTGTTTGTGGCCAGATCTACGCGACCATGCCCCTTTCAAAGTACGAGATTCTCTCAAAAAGTTTCAAATTAATAAATTGCTCTTAATATTTTCCAATCCTTTTTCCAGGCAGTATCTGCTTCATGAGCTCAGTATTCGAACGCGTCACTGACCAGAGCTGCTTTCCATTTGACGCTGTTTTTTCATGCTCGAGGTTCTCAAGTTCGAATATGAAGCCCAGTGTCTCAAGACCTTTGATAGAAAATATCCCGGCTCCAGATTTGGTCAAATTATTTATAATCACTCCTGGAACTTCGAGTCCACCTTTATCCAGCTTCTGTATCTTGATACCTCCTGCGATTAAAAGGTAGTACTCAGCCAAATATGGGAGCACACCCTCTCACTCCATCTTTATCAACCTATATTTAGTCATGTGAAAAGTGAGACAAGAACCCCTCAAATCCCGTAGCATGACCCAGCGTTAGCCATGCAGAGGCAGGTGGAGAAATGACGTCTGAACTACCTCGTTCGTAAAGTCAAACACTATGACTAGATTATATCTTAGGGAGACACCCTATTTTTCCCCGTTCCAGTTTTTCGCCCCCTCCTGTTCGTTTTTTTCTTTTTGTCGTAATCGCTTTGAAGGTGGCCAGGGAGTCCTGTGACTCTCACTCGACACTGCGTCGTTCTATAGACATCTTCTTGCGAAAGCTCAAGAGCTCAAAGCCATCACGAGCTGAAACTTTTTAAGGTATTCATTTGAGTTGCGTGGCCTTTTAATTCCAACCCGGAAATTTGATTAACCAAGCGTAAGGCTTTGCTGTTAACCACGATACCATGGGGCAAATGATCGGTCAATAACGAAATTTTAACCCCGCTCTACTCGTTGCAATTGAGAAAAAAACGCAGGTTATATTTAAGTATGACCATATGTGCTCGAGGATCAACACTGTCATCTTCCCCTCACACTCTGGATGAGATCGAAATCACATGACGTTGAACTACTTGGTAAAAGCTTATCGTATGTCTAATCCAATCGCTATTGCGGCAAATACTGCAACACATAACAGCAACTAAGAGCCTCTATACGAGTGATTAGTGCATTGTAAGGTCGGTATGGTTAATCAAGCCGTAACAACAGACGGCTATTACATACCCAGACTAGTCAGTATGAGGATGAAGGTAATAGAAATGTGGCTACGACTACAGTCAACCTCAAAACACGATACTAAATAACACTCAAGCCCGGCTTATCAATCTATTGATCACAGCGCCCGCAAGGTCCGGCCAATCGAGCATCAAGGTTAGGTTATGGTCGTCCTTCGATCGAACCTTATAACCCCGAAACAGGAGGCCGCTTTCAACGGCAGCCGCTAACGGCTGGCAGCAATAGCAGGTACAAGAAACCCGGATAGTTCCCTTCGGTAGTTCCAGAAACCAAGAGTTCCAATGCAACTGGTAGCCTCCTAAACCAGTGATAAAAGTATATATATTTCTAATCAGAATATAGATATAAGAAAATAACGTGCAAGATTAAAATAAACAATATATTGCAAGCTAGTGTATTGTGGGTTCTAGGGTGCTACTAAGTTTAAAAAAAAAAAAGTAGAATTATGCTTCAGTGTTTCAATGATAATACTTGCGCGAATGATGATCAATCTGATGGAAGCGTAACTCGTTCCAAAACCGCGTATGACCGCCCAACTAAATTATATTTGCCATCCGATTCATCTCTCCCCCTCATGAGTGGTTGATCCTTCTGGATATCCGCCACGTTTTGATGAATACTGCCACGACGAAGATCGTGACAATTGTGTAGATGGGTGCTATTATAAGCCAGATTTTGTCGCTGATTGAAAGCTGCTTCCAAGACTTTCCAGTGCTCAATACCACTGCAAATATAGAGATGAGCCCAGCTTCGCACAGTAGCATGCATCCAACGTAAACTTTGTATTGCCATGTAATGATCACGGGCGTTGTTTCACGTGTTGGCTGGCTCTCTAAGTTGTCCCATTGCGGCTTATCTGTACAAAGGTTATGGTAAGTATTTGTCCGGGCGCTCAGTGAGTATTGGAAGCCACGTCTTACAGCTTCCATCAGAACTTTGGCCCAGCTCTCTGAGTGGCTCATAGCGTTCCTCACGGCCGATGCCCGACATGCTTCAATCGAAAAATAGATGTTCGGTGGTGATTTGGCGAGCAGTCTTTTCGAGTGGGAGATAGAAGAGTGGTAGATAAAAGAGCGGTGTCGACCAAGATATCACAAGATGGCCAAGGAGCACCATGACTTCTTATAGAGAAGCAGGGCTGGCGTTTCATCAACCTTGGCCCTTGCAGCCCTGCAGCCCTGCCGCGGGGCCTAGCGCAACGATGCGGCGCATTTCTATCCTGGTGGAGTTGTACGAAATGAAATCAAGTTGCTCCACCTATGAATGAGCCATGATTCAGCTGGACTCGACGCCAAGAACTGACATTGACAACTTTGACGTTTCTGAATGGCGAATCCTGATTCGTTTAATGTTCCCCGAACCATGTGGACAGTGCCATTCGGGGAGTGGGCCGCCAACGAGAATCCCTACATGGTGGAGTTTGAAAAGTGGTCACCGAACTTGCGCCACTACCCATAACTGCAATTGTGGATTTTCGGCTCCCTCCAATGTCACGTATCGAGAAGTCAACGGTTATGGAATTTGCCTATATTCCACGATACGAATTACCAAGCCATGTCTTGACTGCAGGCATTCTGTCATCCCCCCACAATCAAAACGGCTGAGGCTAAAAATGCTGATTAACCTTGAGGGGCTTCTTTAAGTAAAGTGCCATGATTGGCTTGGAATATGATGGCTCATGTTTCAGGCCAGTATTTGTCCCTTACTAGTGCCAAGTTCTCGTCAGAAAAGTCCGTCATCCCTCTATCCTCGCACTTGGTCCTCGTCCGCACTGCAGTGGTTGCCTCACCAGTTCTCATATCCACTCCCTCCACAGCCACAAGCATTCTCTTCACAATGGATCCTTCCAGGGCCCACTTCGGCACCGCCTCCTCATAATTGAGACCCTTTCCTTGCTTCGCCATCTCAATCATTTGGTCCTTGTTCTTCCCATGCAGTTGTTTTGTTGAAAAGAGACTGCGGGCAAAGGCAGACACGCTGTTTCGGATGGCATCTCCGCGGCATCGCCACAGGATATTGCCGACGCACTCCTCAACGCTCGGAACACTGAATATGCGACCATCAAAGTGGGGGAGCGGAAGTGAAGCGAATCCTTTGACGGCCGGTTCTGGCGCTTCAGCTAGTGCAGCTGTGAGGTGCATGTAGAAATGCACGGAGCAAAAGCCGGCAGCAAGTGTGGCAATCTTCATGACGCGATCATTAAAAGTACCGACTCCGTCTGGGAAAACAAGCGTGATTTCATCCGACTGTGTGTAGGCGAGCGTGGCTTTCGGGTGTGCCTCCAACAGATCGGCACATGTCTTGACCATTGCTGTATGTAATCGCTCATCAAATGGCTTCACGAATGGCGCCGTGAATTTTGAAAAGGAATGGCCGTCAAGTCGCATGATAGCGGGCTGAGAAGGGTCGAGGTGCATCTCTGTTGTCGCCTCGTAATTCTTCATTCGCGAGGCGAGAGACTGGTGTGGCTGATCGCCAGTCAACTCAGAGTGCTGTTCCATTTTGATGACTGTTTTTTGTTGTTTCTTGCAAAGAATATAAATCAACATACAAATATAAAGCTATTTAATTGCAAGATGACTGTAAAAAGCTATGACTCACGCATGTGGCGGAGCATCATTGTTAGTGCGGTGCATCACGTAGAAGCCTGCATGGGCCTCACATTGCCTCCAGGGTAAATGCTATCCCAGACAAAATGTCTTTTTCGCCTCGTGATTTATTCCAAGCTGAATGAAGATACCAAAAGATGGCAGATAATTTCATCTTAATAGGTATTAAAACGACAATTTATTTTGAGGATCTAACTGTCAAAAGTCGTCTGTATCACATTATTAGGCCTCTCCGACCGTATGGGCGCGTGATGCTGCAGCTGTAAAGGCCGAACTGACAAACAACTCAGGATCGAAACTGGGCCACAATATTAAATGCATCAAACCACTCGGCCACTCAAACTATTCATGATTACAGAAAGTGCAAAAAGGACAAAAACCAGATTGGGTCAAGTTTGTTCTCTGCTTGTCCTAGATCAATAGCTCACGTAAACGGATATCCATAGCTGGGCTTGATTGGCTTGTAGTTTCAGACCCGAGGATATCAATTTATTTACTCACCCAGGTGTAATAAAAACAATCGGAAAAAAATTCGAGAAAGCGTGTGATTCACAGTACAACGCTCTGGATAGACATGACTACCAGGTGCATTTTCCGATCCCGGCCTCTGCATGGACGAGGGTCATTCAGGCTTGCTGCTGATTCGTGCATCAAGTGGGCACCGTGAGAGTTAGGTTCGGTCGCGCCGCTTGGGACCGAAGCAAATGCTCGGCGATTTGGTGCGCTGCCGAAATTTTCATTCCTTGAATTGACTGCATGGACATATTTTTCTCCTGAGCCAGCACTTCCGGGCCTCAAATTATATTGATTGAAGCTACAAAATCGGCCGCGCCTATTGCCCCCGACCGTAACCTGCTGTGACAGTTTCAACTGCCCATTCCAAACGATGAGTCCTGCCGCCGCCTCTTTGGAAAGGCCGAGAAACGCGCGTATAGCGTAGGTAGATGGTTTGGCCGTCTCGTCAGAATCATACCGTACTAATAATGGCTGCAATAGATGTCAGAAATGTCACGCGCGAAAGGTCAAATGCTCCGGAGGCATGCCGTGCACGAACTGCTGCCAAGCCAATTTTGGGGCAGAATGCCGCTACCCAACCCGTGCTCGACGCGTCAAGGTTGAACGGAGGTAACTCTGCCTTTCCGCCTTTGCGCATTGCTCGTACCCGTACACTACTAAAGCAGAATTTTTAGTTACATTGACGGACTACTTGACGAGATTCGCCGTCTCCGTGAAGCTGCCCAAGCTGTCGAGACCGAGCGTCCCTCTAACCCTCCACCACTGCCCCCGTCCGGAGAGCAACCACTCAGCGTTTCTGTCACCCCCGTTGATGTAAATACTGATACGGCTCGTGTTGAACCAGCATCGGATTGTGGAGATGCTGTTAGAAATCCCTTATTGGGCGATCGCCCCTTCTTTTTCCCATTGACCCCAGAGATGCCCCTCCTTGTTGGTGAAGCTACCGAGGCGGCCTTTGCCAATAGGATTCGTCAGGAGCTTTTGGGAAAATCCGAGACTCACTTCCCACGCACCCAAAATGTCAGTGATGCAACAATTCGCTCCTTGTGGAACTCGGATCCCCCCTGGCCTAGCCCAGTAAGGGCTCGGTTTTTGCTCAAAGTGGCATTCAGTACCATATGCCGGCGCTTCTACTTTGTGAGAAAGAGCTCTACTCTCCAGCTCCTTGAGCAAGCCATTCACAACTACGCCGTATGTGACACACTCTCCATATGCAAGCTTTATGCGCTGTTCGCTTTGGGAGAATTGTACTCGACAAGAACATGTGCATCTGAAGCACAGTTTCCTGGCATTGGGTATTTTGTAAGCGCCACGCGTATGCTCCGGGTGTTGAGTGAAGAGCCTCGAATTGACTGCGTTGAGATTATTCTGATGCTTGTAAGTAGCTCTGTCATGACATGAGGCAACATTTCTGACAGTTCACAGTCCACTTACGCCCTTGCCATGAACCGCCGCCATTCTGCGTACTGTTTAGTGGCGTATGCCATGCGATTCGCCATCATAATGGGCCTTCATTTGAACGTTCCAAAGCATCTGCTGTCTAATAGAGAGCTACAAGAGCATCGAAATCGAGTCTGGTGGACAGTATATGTCCTGGATCGAAGCTGGGCAGCCATGCTGGGCAAGCCAGTCTCTATCCAAGACGAAGATGTTGATGTTGATATACCCTCGTTCTCTGGAATTTCTTCTGATAACCCTGCAGCGGACGACTTTACAGACACGGACTATCTGGCTGCAAATCTGCGTTTGGCTAATCTGGGCGCCCAAATAACGGCATCTATATACAGTAGAAAACAGCGCGACAATTCGATTTCTTGGCGTGTTCAGAAAGCTTTGCGAGACTTGGGAGATTGGTTACAGGAGCTCCCAGATCCACTACGCACAGCCATTGACCAGGTCCCTCCCAATGCAACCATGCCCATCGTAACCCTGCATCTCTATTTCAATCAGGTAACCAAGCTTTCAGAAACAATTTCCTTGTCCACTCTCTGACTTTTTCAGTGTCTGATACTGGCATCTAGACCTGTCTTGCTACACGTCTTTCGTCTTCATCAAAAATCGCCACTCGCAACGAACGAACGAATCTCGCTGATTGGGGAACCTGCTTCGGCTTTATCGGAGGCGTGCATTCGACGTGCGCGACGCTCACACCATATTCTCACCGAGTCCTGGATAAACGGGACATTCTCCACCTTCGATTTTAATTACACCCAGTATCTTTTTTCAGCCTCAACAATTCTTGCCGTGTCCAGTCTGCTTCACAGCGATGATTCCCAAAATGACGGAGACGAGTTTGAGGCAGCAGCTCAGATTATGCGCCAGCTTGAGCAGAATGGAAACTTTGCAGCAAGAGAATTCTCCAAACAGATAGATTCAATCGCTACCATTGTCAGTAGTTTTATTTCGTATAAAGGCAGGGCCGTACCGGACCGCCACTCCCAACATTTTTCAACTTCGCATGACAACGTGTTGCATCATCCGCAATCGTCGAAGCTTCCAACTAATATTTTAACGGAATCTTCAATTCTGACACTTACTGAGCCCTCATTGCAAGACCTCTTATCACAGCCGAACTTTGACTTGGAATTTCTTGATCCATCTATCCTTGATGACGACTTTCAAGCCTTCATATGGCCAGTTGGAGGAAACTGAGATATTCAATGGCATGGCAAAATACAATCTTCTAAAGGATTAAAAACAATGGGATAATTTTTGGCCGCGATAATGACATGTTCATTGTGTATTTGGTGTTACGCGGAGGGTATCTTACGTGAATCATCTATATTGATGTCTCATGAATGTGAGAGAATAATAGAACAATGAAAGAAATATTGGGATAGGATTGGGAGAAGTCTGTTCTCTACTCAAAACAAAGGAAAAATGATTGCAACCCGCTGCTATGCTGCAGGCCCCAAGTTTAAGATGACTGGAGCTCGAAATACACCAAATACTATTCTTCCTAATAGTCAGACATGAATCTTGAACTCAGCCCACATCGTTAGAAGTTTCAATTCTTACCTTTACCCGGACTAGCAAGTGGCTTGCGAGGCACAGGCTAGCGGCCAACCGCCCCACATGGAGGGATGTTATTGAGCTCGGCGGTGCAAACAATCGCCGACGGTCATGACGTGAAGAACCGAAGGCACGGCTGGCCCCGTGGCCCTCCGAATGGTACTTGGGTTATGGCTTGATAATAATTAGATTGCAGGTCCTTTTTCCCCCGAGAGCCTCGATTTAATACAAGTATCCCGGCATCCCAACCAGCCATTATCAGCGCACCGCACATTCAGATCTTTCATGATTGATGCATTAGAGCAATCGATACCTCAAGTCAGAACCTTCCATACTTATATTATTCTCTCACATTTATGCGAAAACTATCATCAAAGATTCACACAAAACACCCTCCGCAACAAATCGTCCCGATACCCTATCATGTCACCTACAATGGGCCCGAATTGTGACAGAGCCTCTACGAATAGTGACCGATCCTCGATTGAATGTACAAAACCACATGGGACCAACGACGCGAACATAAGGAAATCGAGGCGGTTTCAACGCGACAATTTCCCTCAAAGAGCCTGGACAAAAATTATGAAGGGTGCTGAAGGTCATGTCAAGGGTCCTGGGATCATAAATCTGGCGTCTGAGATCACAGACGTTCTCAGCGCTCGAGTAAAGCAGAGGAAATGGCTGTACAAATGCAGACGCAGAGGAAACATCTTGTGGCGGGGTGTTGTGCAAAAGGCGAAGGATCATCATAGAGATGTAAATGCAGCTCTTGACTCCATGTATAACCAAGGCCTAGCAGCAAAGCTATGAAGATGTGATAACTATCTGGTGCTATGTGATTATGGCATGATGGATTTTGGTGTTGAACCTCTTCATAATTGTATTGTATTGATTCAAAATTCAACTTTCAGCCGACTAGTCTTGTCAAGGTAATGGTTCTTGGATCGCTTAGCTGAGCCTCAACTTCTTTCTTCTGACTGGCAGGTTGTTGTGCTGAAGCTTGGACTGTAGCGAGGGTCCAAGTGCCGCGGTTGTAATTAATAAAGATGGTTTGGTACAGAAGCAAAATCATTTCCTAAACGAGTCGGATGAGGCTCAGAGGGACTTTTGAGATACAGATAATAAGCGTAATGAGGATAATCATCATAGCTATGAGGCTTGTATATGAGGGGCCGATTAGGGACCGTAACGGTACTGCAGCAAACATGATCATGGTGAGTGATGGGGAATGCAGGGATATTGTACGAAATTGACTACTCTCACAAGCAGCACTAGGGTAATAAGTCTGAGAGAGTGCAATTTAATATGGTGTAGACGAGGCAGTATATAGCAGGCGTTGGCAGAATCTCGCAGTTTGATACTATGCGATTACCAGTGTAAGCGTCGCTATTTGTTTAAAGTGTCAACATCAGTGGTTGTGCGTGAACAAATCAACCAACTACATTAAGATCCAGCGCGCCAACCCCCAAGTGTGAAACTTGGCTGTGCATTATCACATATCTTGGTTGATAGCCTGGGTTGGCTTCACCCCTTTGTGAACTCGTGGTGTGGTTGTGAAGGCTTATCACAATGACGATCAATCTAAGTGGTTTAAAATGTATATAGTGGATCTTTGGGCCCAATTCATGTCGCCTTTAGCGGTTCTTTGCTGGGCAGTAGCTAGAATTGAGAGACGCGCTACCTTTGTTGACTCGATATGGAAGAACCAACAAGCACATTCACCACATTGGGTTTCCAGTAATAGATAATGTCGAATTGGCACAACGGGTTAAACCATGCCACTCAACGTACTTTAACACATAAAATTCGACCGTGGTCAGCCAGCGAAGAACGCAACTGGGCTTAGCTCCCGCCCAAGGGCGAATTGCACACGGTTGGTGAATGAATAAATTGTTGGTTGGAAGCGCTTGGTTAGCCGTGCGACTAAAAACTATTTTTGCAGCTACTGTGTTATAGTTTCTCCAGTGAAGGAAATGCCGCGACCTATTGCCGCAGTCCGAGTCACTATCCTGGGTGAAGTAGATGCTATGATGGTCAGTGATGGCTACCACTGTGTTGTTTTCTAGCGATATCAATTCGCGCCCCTTCCCATTCTTTGCATTCAATGTCCTTCTGCCACTGTTCTCAGCGACCATGAGGTGTTAACTAGCCATTAACTTTGCGTGCTTGCACTGGCTTCATGGGTTGTATTTGTGCAAGGCCTGTTGAATCCGTTGATTTTTGTCTGCTCCTTGGGCGGCTAAGTCAGAGCGGCCTCTTAAAGGGGATTTACCTACTATAAACACGGTTGATTTGTGTGGAGGACAGAACCTCGGCCGGTCAAATTTGTTCATTGCTAAGAGCAAAGTAGAGGTAGTGGAGGTCTGGGGTGGAGGACCATGCTTACGATACCCAAAAACCAATGGTATTCTTAATTGTGGCAATATTATTCGCAATATCCGTAAAATTCAAGTCTTGAGCTATTAAGCTTTCAAGTATTCTCCAGTCAGGATTCAGCCGTGCGGCCCTGTCCAACTCGCAGAAATAGATGTAATCTAAGCATTAGATCACATTGTTCTCGTTGCACAAAGTAATAGTAATCTTAAAAGGGATTAAAGAACTTCAATATTATGTATCTTGTAAAACCACCAGTTTTCATGCCATGACATAGACAAGCCATAATCTATTTCCTTGTAGTTCTCACATGGCTCGATCAACAACTTTGTGCCTGGTATTTGGTTTTTGAAAAAGAAAAATCAAAGAACTAGGCTATTTAAATACAAGAAATGACTCAGGTGAGTAGATTACGACGCTGAACTTTGGTGGTTGGTCGGATGAAGAGGATGCCACCCTGCTCAGAACCAATGATCATGGTTTTCTCGATAACGATAAACTTGTCCATGTCTCGGTTGGGTCGGTATTCTAAAGGGAGCTAGATTGCTTTTTCAATGCCATTCATGACTCATGTTTTGTCTTTGTCCCAACCGTAGTGATCTGAGAGGATACAGGGCGAATGGTCGTGAAGGTAGTTGTGTTCTTGTACCCACTTATCGATTTCGAAGTAATATGTAGACTCTGCGATGCTTGCGACAGAGGTGTAATTCTCAATATCCAATATATCAATGTAGTCTGTTCTATGCACTGCTAAATACTTCCCATTCGAAGAAGGCTCTACACGATCGATGTCTGCAGTTTCTGCTCGTAAAAGCTTGAATTTGTGAATCAGCTGGCCTGTCATGACATTGTGGATAAATGTCTTGCCGCCTGCAGTGCTTGCAACTTTCTCCGCATCAGGGCAGAAGGCATCATAGATATCGTCATCCAGATCAGATCCAGAGTTCTCCTGCATGGATGGCTGTAGGGGTTTTAGTGTGGCAATGTCCCATGTCTGAATTGAATCGTAGTAAATCAAGACCAGTACTTGGCAGGGCGAAGAAAAGCCATATTAGATAGGGTACTCAAAATTTCGAACGCAAACACCGTTTTTGGTATTCCAGACTGTGATAGACTCTTTCCGGCTTCTGTAATCCCTCTGAGCTGTGTTTAAGAGCCAGCTGCCATCCGGAGAAACCTCAAGCTCAGAAATGTAGATGGTACTGTTAAATTGCAAGGTGTGAAGGCAATCACCATTTAACGTATCCCATATCTTGATTTTATCATTCAATCCTTCTGAATTTGATGCAAACCACCGGCCATCGGGCGAAGGCACAAGGTGGGCAATTCGAGCAGTGCGCGGCCAGTTGGTGGTCGTGTCTGCCGTTTTTGTCAAATCCCAGACCTCCAACTTGCGGAACCCAGGGGAGGCAAGGAGCTTCGTCCTCGCGCAAAAAGACAACGGCCCATATATTTTACCGACCTTGGAGTTGAAGGTTTGGATGCAGGTTCCCTTGTCATCCCAAATCTTGATGATTCCTTTCTCCGAAGCTGAAGCAAAACGGCCACTGCCGATAGAGACCACGGACTTTACCGGTTCGTTGGAGTACACGGTTTGTAAGCAGGTGCCGTTCACTGCATCCCATATCTCCACCGTGTTCTCGTATGAGGCTAAGACTAAACGGTCGTATCCTAGGAATGCAACCGAAGAAGGAGAAAAACCGTCTTCTTTAACCTTCCAGATACACTGACAAGTGGCTACATCCCACAAGCAGACATCTCCCTCGCTGAGAAATGATTCAAGTTGTCGGCCATCTGCCGAGAATGATAGGCAGCCAGAGCGACCCGTTATGGATCCCCCACTGACAGACATGGCTTGTAAGCATTCGCCGGTACCTACATCCCAAATTTTTATGTTCCTAGTAAACTGTTGGAACGTTGAATTCATCACAAAGGGATTACAGTCATCGAGGCCTGAGGCACCGGCTAGGTGCCTAGTGTGAAGGCGGCAGGAAGCGAGATCGAGAGCATCACATGACCTACTCACAACAACACCAAAAAGGGGCTCTCTTTAGCTTAGTTAGATAGAACAATAAAAATATCCCTCCAGCAAGAACGAAAATTTTTGAAAAGTACGTATAGAGCAGTGCGAAAAGCCTTATCGAGGTATCAATTAAAGCCATAAAGACTTTTCCGTGCAAGCCCTACACAAAAAAGCTATTATAGCGATTAATTGGCCCTAAAGTATGGTGTGGACTAATAAATACCATGAGTATGCTATATAACTAAAACATTATCTAAAGAAGGCACTACTAGTAGTTATAATAAGTAGATTATAAATCACCCTAGAAACCAAGGATATATAAAATCTTATTGTTGGGAGTATGGTGCTTGTCGAAAAGATCTAATGCCTCCCTAATACAACTGTTATGACCCAGGCACGAGTAAAGGCGGTCATAAGGGGCAGAACGCACTAACCAATCAAGTCCGCCTACCCTATAGTTCCCCAACAGCCAATCAGGAAGGATCATACCGGATCACTGCTGTATGACATGATCCAGCAATGATCCACGAAAGGATCATGATAGGATCATAGCTGCACGTCGTGATCTAGCTATAATCTAAGGTGTAGTTAGAAGTATATAGACGGACCAAGTTGTACCATAAGGAACGGTCTTGATTAGCTTTTAATATAACTTGGTTATATTAATCACCAATTGATACATTACCAGACGTAATACCTCTTTGTGAACAGGTAACTTATTACTTAGTGCTACTATACGCGCTCTGATCTTTCTGCCAACATAAACCCTACCTTTTGATTGGTTTATCTCTTGGGAAATCGGCTAGATTATTATACATTGAAAGCTCTTGTTCAGTGGATTACTTATATTAACCACTTAGTAATATGTCACAATAGCACTAGCCACTCCTTCCTCTTCCCCCTCTGGATCCTCTAAGGCTACTGGAAAAGCTAAGGTCAAGACAAAGGCAAACCCCAAGTCCACTAACCCCGATGGAGATAAGGATATGGACAAGAAGACAGAAGAAGATAACAATGACGACTATAATAAACAAATAGTAGAATTAAGAAAGGAAAACAATCAACTCTTAACCAACCTTTAATTACTTATAACCTAAATTAATACCCTCAAAAAGCACCTAAACAAATAAAATATAGTTCAGCAACTATAGGATACTATTAATACCTTAGGATAAAAGCAGATTAAATCTACTAAAGGATATAAATAATATATTAAAGAACTTAGAAACTTCTTTATTAAAACTAAAGACCTAGAAGAAGTTATTAAATCAAAAGAATTCCTAGCTTAGAAAGAAAATATAAACAACTTTTAAGAATAACTTACTTTGCTCTAAAGCTACTATTTAATATATCCATCTACCTTTAGAAATAATAAATACCTTAAGGTATAATATATAATAAGAAGACTAGAAGGAAAACCCCTTTAATCCTTAGAAAAATAGTTAAGGGACTTCATCCTTAACCTATAAAATAAAATAGAGGTATATACCAAATATCTTTTCTCTTTCTTTAATATATTTTTAAAAGAACTTATAGCTTATTATAAAACTATTAATAAATATTAAATAACTCTTTAAGAACTTAATAAATTATAATAAAAAGAATTATATAATAACTTTCTTATTAATTTTAATTTTTATATATCTAAGCTTAATTAGACTAAAAAAACTATAATAAATAAGTTTTATAAGAGACTCAAGGAATTAGTCTAAGATAAGATATTTAGGCTTCTTAAGCCCCCTATAACTTTTATAAAATATACTATACTTACTATCTAATTTAATAATTAATAATATAAAAGAAGATAGTAAAAGGAGCAAGAAAAAAAAAACTAGACTATAAATACTAGTACAAAATAATAAGAACCTAATAGAAATACCTTATATAGAATATATACTAAACCAATAGAAATTAGTATAACCCAGAAATATAATAAGAAAGATCTTATTTATTATAATTATAATAAGAAAGGATATATTACTAAATACTATAAAATACCTAAAAAGGTATGATTTAAAGATATACTAGAAGGTAAGATATTGGGCATAGTAACCTAATAAACTAATAAAGTTACTACTATAGTACCATTAGAAAAACAGGAACCAAAATAGCAACCTATACCCAAAGAAACCCCACAGGAACATACTGGACAAACCCTTGCTATAATACAATATAGATTCCTAATAACCCAGCAAAAAATCAACCAATATATCAAAGACACCTAGTAAAACCGCAAAAAAGGTACCCCATAGCTAAGAGTAAATAAAATAGACTAAGCTCTCAAGCTAGGACTTAATATAAGCTATAAAGATATTAGCAATAATAAAGATATAAAAGACTGGTAGAATACTAAAATTGTTAATAGATATAGAAGCTTAAAGTGGCCTAACCAAACCACAATGTATAACCAATTACTCTAGGATATTCCTAATATAGTACCAGATATCTATATTCTGGCCAATAAGCGAGCCTCTATAAGACCTAAACCTAATCCTTTTTAATTTAAATACAATAACCTATAACTTATAAAAAACCACCTTAAATACTTTGAACTAGCATGGTTTAATTGTTTCTAAGATACTTACCTAGTATACCTAGAGGATAAAGAGCTAAATCACTACTACCCTATTAGGCTAATTAATGAACCTATTAAACAAGCCTATAATACTATAGAAAATAGAGAATATAAGCTATCTAGATAGTATAATAATAATAATAATATTGCTTGCTTTAAACTAATAAAAGGAAATAAATTGGATTATAAAGGCTTATTATAGTACTAATATCTTGATCTAAAATATAATATCTATAGACTAAATAAAGCTAAAGATTAGTACTAATTATTAGGATATATCCCAAAAAACATTAGATACCCCCTGATCTACTAGAGTATTAGAAGTGGCCTAAGTAAATACTTATAGAGTTACTAAAAGAACTCCCATAAAAGGCTTTATATATAACCTCTATAGGAAAATCCCTAGAATAATTAATATTAAGAATCCGGATTAAAGGAATATAGTATACTATAATAGTGGATAGTAGAATATAGCTTAATTATATTAATTCCTAAATAGTTAATAAGTTAAGGCTATTATAGAAAATAAAATCCAATTTCTATATTATATATAATCTTAAAGGTATAGTATTTAAGTATAATAATAGTATAGTAGATAAAGAGCTTAATTATCTTAAAGTCTATATCTATAAAAAGAACTAAGGAATCAACTTTAATATTATAAATACTAGAGAATATAATATTATTTTAGGTTATCTATAGCTATATTAATATAATCCTAATATTAACTAGTATACTAGCTAGGTATAAGTACTTAATAAGTATAATATAACTAGTAATATTTCTAATAATAAGAGATTTTAAACTCCTAACTCTAACTAAGTAAGAAGTATATATAATAATATAGCAGATATATTATTACCTAAAGGAATATTATATAAATACAAGAACAATTAAAAGTAATAATAGCAATATAAAATCACCTATATATACATATAGTTCTAGAACCTTAACTCTAACCTTAAAAGAATAAAGGCAAAAATAGCAAAGGATTAACTATAGAATATACTACCTAAATACTATATCTATAAATAATTATTTATAGAAGAATTAGAAACTAAATTACTAGAGTTTAGCTAATAGGATCATAAAATTATATTAAAAAATAGAACTAGAACCCGGTTCTACTCTATCTATAATCTTAATTAAGTATAATTAGAAACCTTAAAGGAATACATTAAAGATATACTTAAAAAAGGATATATTTATATCTTGAACTCTAAAGCTGGATATCTTATTATATTTATACCTAAAAAGAACGGAAAATTATAATTTATAGTTAATTACTAGTAACTTAATAAGAATACTATTAAAAATTAGATTTCTTTACTTCTAATTATAGAAATAAAGGATTGATTATATAGTATAAATATTTTCACTACCTTAGATCTTAAAGGAGCCTATAATCTTATTTATATTAAAAAAGGATATAAATAAAAAACTACATTTTATATAAAGTTCAGACTATTTAAATACCTTATTATACCTTTTAGTCTTATAAATATATCTATATCTTTTTAGTATATAATTAATTATATACTCTAAGAATACCTTAATAACTTTATTATCTACTACCTAGATAATATCCTTATCTTCTTAAAAGATAAAGAAGAATATTAGGAATATATTCATAAGATCCTAAAAGCCCTCCAAGATAATAAATTACTTATTAAACCTAAGAAGAATAAGTTCTATATATAAGAAGTTAAATTTTTAGGATATATTATCTTACCTAATAAAATTTATATAGACCCTAAGAAGATTACTACTATAAAGGACTAGAAGATACCAAAAAATACTAAGAAAGTATAGGCCTTTCTCGGATTTACTAATTACTACTATAAATTTATCTATATAAAGGGCTGGTCCTGGGTTTGTTCAACCTAAAGGGTGCTCTGTATTAGTCTATTTAAAGCTAGAGAGGAAAGAAGGAAAGGAAGCTAGAAGGGCTGCCCTTCTAGCTTTATATCTAGGCTTCTATAACCTTGATAGGCTCTAGTTACCCTGGTAGCTAGAGAAGGGTTTTACTCTCCATCAACCTTGATGGATATAGCATAGCTATATCCTCACTTTAGGCTTTAGCCTATAATATTACCCCTCCTTTCTTCCAAGCAGCAACTTTGTTGCTTTAGTACTATATACTTACTAATCGGACTATTAGCTTCTATAATCAATCTATATTTAGCCTTGTAGGTATTAAGAGCTTCTAGCTCCATTAAGAATTCTATTAGCTACTAAGTAAGTTCTTTATAGCTATATTATTAAATAAGAGCTTCTCGGATCTTACCTTATCCTTATTGCTTTTACCTAGTACATAGGATTTTCTTAACTACCCACTTATCTTTGCCATCTACCTATATTGGCGGGGGCTAGAAGTCATTCTATTATTATCCTAGCAAGGGATCTTGCTATGCTCTTCTTAAGAGGTTAATATAAAACCGTGGGTATATTGCCCTAGGCACATCAACCTCTACCACATGCATGCCTATTACCTTCATCATGGTATATTGCTGATATAGCCAATCTAGCTTCTTGCAAGGCCTTGGGGACTTGTAGTTAGTTAAATTAATCTAGACCTTGTCCCTAACCTTAAACCTCTCTGCTGGCATTCGCTTCTTATTAGCTGCCTGTTTGTAGTGCTGTTGTATTATAGTCACTGCAGCCTATGCAAATTCCATAGCATCTTAAATCTTCCGTAGCAGGTTCCTAGCCCGGGCCTTATTGCTACTTAGTAGTAACTCCATAACAATCTCCTAGACCTTAAAGGGCTCTATATAGTACCCATACTCTAGGAAGAAGGGACTTATCCCTATCGCCGAGTTCTTGCGGTTGTTTAGTGCTAACTACGTTGCTGGAAGGTAATGATCCTAATCCTTCTGCAAATAGCAAACATATACTCGCAGATATACTTGGATTTCCTAGTTTATTTATTCTGGCCCTCTATCGGTCTGCGGGTAGTATGCTATACTAAGCCGCTGCGTGATGCCAGCTAGCTTGCAGAAGGCTCGCTAGAACCTACTAGTCCAATTGCTCCCTTGGTTACTAACAATAGACCGGGGCATCCCATGCGATCTATAGTAGCAGCTAAGGAACCGCTCTGCACAGGCTTCCGCTTCTATTATAGGCATAACCTCGAGCGTAACAGCTCGCATAAGTCAATCGACTATCACCCATAGATATTGAGATTTATTCTTGCCTATTGGAGGAAGATTTGTTATAAAATCCATAGCTAGATCACTTTGTAACCGTTCTGGGACTGGCAAAGGCTTTAATAGCCCTCTCTTTAGCTACCGCCAAATATGGCTTCTTCTGCACACGTGATAGTTGGCAATAAACCGTTGGACTAGCTGCGATAGTCCTGGCTAAAAGAATCGCCTTGATACTAAGGCTATTGTACTATCATGGCCTAGGTGACCTCCAGTAGCAGCATCATACTCCATCTGCATAATGCAAGTACGTAGTACCTCTGCATTAATCTCGCTACCAGGTACCCACAACCGGTCCCAGAAGGTCAACCGACCTTCGGCATCCAAGGCATATTCCGAGATCTAAACCTTCAGACCTAGCCTAGGTGGCAGATTTTGCTCCTACTGCTATATCACAGTATATATACTTACATAAGTCTTATCCACAGCAATAGCTTGATCCCACAAATCCTGTAGCTCTGGATGATTAGGAAAAACTATCATCTGTAGTATCTCTATCCGGGCTACCCGAAGGATAATTTGCTCCGGCGTAGCTTCTTCATCCCGTGGAATAGCTAATTGAGAGATCAACTGCAGGTAATGGCCTTGCTCCCTAGGGTCTTCAACCCCCTTGGGTATATCCTGCTCTCTGCGGCTTAGTGCATCCGGCGCTGCCGCCTTACTACCAGGTCGATACTCAAGCTGGAAATCGTATTCCGATAGCTGTCTTGCCCAATGACTCTGTTGCTTAGTAAGGTACTGACGTTTTATAAAGTATGTTAGATTCTTATAGTCCATAATAATAGTAAATGGGCCACAGCTATGTAGTTCTGCTCTCCAAGCATCTAAGCAATGTATAATCGCTAGTATTTCCTTGTTATGGATCAGGTAGTTGTATTCTGCTGGGCTTAGCTATTATGAGTGGAAGGCAACTGGCCGACGGCGGCCTTGCTCATCTTCTTGAGCTAGAATTCCTCCTAATGTATTACCTGAGCAATCGGCTTTAAGGAATGTTGGTCTATCCGGATCCCACTGTTATAGTATAGGAGCTTCGCAAAACCTATGCTTAAGCTCCTGGAAAGCTGCTTCCTTACTAGGTCCCCATTTAAAGGTAACCCCTTTCCGAGTTAATATCATCAGAGGGACTAATATCTTTGCAAAGTCTGGTATAAAGATCCGATAGTAATTTGCAAAGCCTAGAAAACTCTGCATACCTTTTACCGTCTGGGGTACTTCCTACTTATAAATAGCTTGCTGCTTCTTTGGATCACAGGAAACTCCTTTTCCTGCCTATATAATAAATCCTAGGTATTTGACTTCCTGGACTGCAAATTCACACTTCTTTGGATCTAGATATAGTCCAGCAGCAGCTAAGGCACGGAGTACTTTTTATACCTTTGCTAGATGATCCTTCTTTGAGCCGCTGGAATAGATTAGTATATCATCCAAGTAGGCTGTAGCAAAGTCATCCAGAAAGTCTCGTAACACCTTGTTCATATACCTCTGGAACATAGCTGGTGCGCCGCTCAGGCCAAACGGGCATACCAGCCACTCGTACAGCCCAAACCGGGTCCGGAAGGCAGTCTTAGCCTCATGCCCTTTAGCCATTCGGACCTTATGGAAGGCAGCAACCACATCCAGCTTAGTAAACCACTTAGCCTTGGATAGGTTCCGCAGTGTCTCTGTGATCAGAGGAAGAGGGTACCGGTCCCGCCGCGTAATAGCATTAAGCGCGCGGTAGTCGCAACAAAAGCGTAGTCCTCCTCCCGGCTTCCTAACAAACAATACCGGGGCACCGGCAGCTGAGCTGCTGGCTTGGATAAACCCCTTATCCAGCAGATCCCTGAGAGTCTTCCTGAGGACGAGCAATTCTTCCCTAGACATGTTGTATAGAGGTCCCCAAGGAAGCAGCAGTTCATCCCCAAACTTATCTTGCTGTAGGTTAACCTCATGATCGACGCCTGGTCGGTGTGGTGGTAGTTTGGCTGCCTCTGTTGCTGAGAATAGCTCTCCGAATTCATCAAGCAATGCAGCCGGAACCCGTTCCCTTGGGTCTACTTCAACCTTCCGTTGGAGGGCTTCTTCAATATCTTTCAGGCTGATAGATCGCACTAATAATGCTGCTAGACCACGTGTCCTACGCAAGCGGCGACAATCAGCTGCAAAGGTCGCAGCCGTAACACAACGAGCTGCCCGTATCTGACGGACCCCTGGGGTTTCTTCTTCGCCAGCAAGCCGCAGCTTGATTTTAGCTACCCCATGGGTAATGCACTCCTTTGCCACATCATAAATAACCTTATTTGCCTTTAACCAAGGCTTGCCTAGGAATAAATCCTCTTCTAGGCCTTTCACAGCATAAGCATACAGCCTCTGCTCATAACCTCCTACCTCAAGGGTTAGTGCCACAACCCCAGAGGCATAGGTCTTTTCTTTGGACTCAGTAAAGCCACTGAGCTGTCGTGGTTTCTTTTCGACGTACGGAAGGGCTAGCCGATCGGCTAGATTTTCACTTACAAGGGCAAAAGCATTACAGCCAGTATCAATAAGGGCTTAAATAGGTTAATTATTAATTCTTGCTTCAACTAGAGCTAATCCACTAGTCATTATAGGCTTTTGCTTTGCCCACCCTTAGAGATCTTCCCTAGATAGCTCTAATACCCGACTTTATATTAGAGCTCCTCGTTTTCCGAGTTTTTATTCTCACTAGCAAATAGGTCTGACTCCGCAGAGTTAGTACCACTAGCCTGCTTAGTTTCCTTTATTCGAGATCGTCGGACTGTTAGTTGGCAAAGCGGGCAAGAGGCCTTTAGGTGATCAAGGCTCCCGCAGCTAAAACAACGTCGTACATCCCGGTCTTGACTACCGGTAGGCAATACCTTGTTGGCTACCTTGCCCGTCATTGGCGTATTACCTTCGTAATCCTTGGTTACCCTTGGAGCTGGGGCACCATGATCTTGCTTCCGGCTAGCAGTAGATTCCCTTTTACCTGGCTTCCCGAGTTTCTCTAGCTTCTAAGCTATATCCTGTACTCGAGCCAGCCAACCTGCATAGTCTTGCGGTAGGTCCACTGTAACCAAGCTATGCTGCAACTGTGAGTTCAGTGCACCTTCCAAGAAGGTGATCTTGGCTTGGTCAGCCCACTGGGAACCTCCTGCATCTGCCATCACCTGCTTAAACTTAGGTAGGAAGCTTGTAAGAGAGGTATTCTTGCCTTGTTGGAGGGTTTGTAAGGATGCTGCTGCGTGCGCCTGCGAATTGGCATCCTTATATGTATGATCCAAATAACCCATAAAGTCTGCAGGATTATAACAACCTCCAGGTCCTCTAGTAGCATAGAAAGTGGCCATTACCTTCTGGGGTCCTATTACTAAATATGAGTTAACTAAGTACTAGAGCTCTTTATTTGATGTATAGAGGTAGGCATCTAGCTTTAATTTATCTCTTATTTGCTGTGACCATGTCGGGTACTTATGATAGTTACCAGAAAACTTCGGTAGGTTCGGAAGCAGCTTCCGCTTCAAGGGCTGTCGAGGGACATCGGTGTCCAGCCCAATTGAACCCAACAATTCCGCCTTGACTGGGGCCCTCGGGCTCTCCTCAGGGCGTTCCTGTGGCGGCATCGATCTCTCTGCTGTACTACCCTGTTGGGCTCTCAACTGCGCAATCTGCTTCTGGATTGGGGCCAGAGCCACACTCAATCCCTGCTGTATAAGCTGCACTAGCCACTATTGGGTCGCCTCATCCGGCGCCGAGCTGCTAGATCCTTGATCCGCTATTGTGCCTGCGAACGTCTTGACTGATAGTTCGCGTAGAAGTTAGTTGAGCTTTAGATATGTGAAGGGCTGGTCCTGGGTTTGTTCAACCTGAAGGGTGCTCTGTATTAGTCTATCTAAAGCTAGAGAGGAAAGAAGGAAAGGAAGCCAGAAGGGCTGCCCTTCTGGCTTTATATCTAGGCTTCCACAACCTTGATAGGCTCTAGTTACCCTGGTAGCTAGAGAAGGGTTTCACTCTCCGTCAACCTTGATGGATACGGCACAGCTGTATCCCCACTTCAGGCTTCAGCCTGTGATAATCTAGAACTTTAGTAAAATTGCAATCCCCCTTACTGAATTTACTAAGAAAGGAACCCCTTTCTGCTGGAATGATAGAGTATAAGAAGTATTTAAATAACTATAAAATGCTATTATAATAGAATCTATACTTATAATATTCGACCTAGATTGATTAGTGAAGTTAGAAATAAACTCCTTAGACTTTGCCCTGGGAGCCTAGATTGGATAATAAGATAACTAAGGTTATCTACACTTAATTATATTCTACTTATATAAGCTATATAGCCTGGAACTTAATTACTCTATCTATAATAAAGAGTTCCTTGCTATTATCAATACTTTTAAGGAATTCTAGTACTACCTATTAGAAGGAAAATATAAGATTATAGTATATATAGATTATAAGAATATCTCCTACTTTGCTATTACCTAGAAGCTTAGTAGAAGATAACTTTATTATACTAAATATCTTTCTGAATTTAATTATTAAATTGTTTATATCAAGGAAACTAAGAACAATTAAGCTGATGCTATTAGCTACCAACTAGACTACTATAAGGAAAAACCTTAAATAAAAGAGCAACTATTTTAATAAAACCCTAATAGATTTTATGAGTAGATGCTAATTAGCGGAATAACTATTAAAACCAAGAAACTAATTGCTATAATTAGAGTAGGAGGATATATTAAGAAAATCCCTATAGTAATAGAAGAATCTTTATAATAAGTAAAATAGAGCAATCTACTAATAAAAAGGATTAAAGCCTATAACCTAGCTCTTCCTAATAAAGAGAAAATGGATTTACTTTAAGTACCTAAGAACCTCTAGATAGATCTCCTATAAGAAATCTATATACATTTATTATATGGATATAAGGGAATTAATAAAATCCTAGAATAAGTTAAATAGACCTTTTTCTTTAGTAAAATAAAGAAAAAAGTTAAATAAGTATATAAGGAATATAGCTTCTATTAATACTTAAAAAAACCAAGGTATAAGCCCTATAAACTACTATAGCTATCCCTAGTTATATAATAATTATAGGACTTAATTATAATAGACTTTATTATTAACCTACCCCTTTTAGTAGACCCTACTATAGGAGTATATTATAATAGTATTTTTATTATTATTAATTACTTTATAAAAGCAGTATATTATATTCCTTATAATAAAGTAATAAATAAGGATTAGTTTATTTACCTTTTCTTTTAATATATTATTATAGTATATAGATTACTAATAAAAATCATTTCTAATTAAGAATAATCCTTTATATCTAAATTCTAATAGAGTTTAATATCTCTAATAGGCCTAAATTATAAACTAAGTATAGTTTTTTATCCCTAAATAGATGGATAAATAGAATAATAAAACTAGGAAATCAAATAATACCTATAATATTATATAAACTATAAATAAACAGATTAGGTTAAGAAACTATTAATTGCTTAATTAGCTTATAATATATTATATAATAATAGTATTAAAATAATCCCTACTAAAGTAAATTTTAGCTTTATTCCTAATACTTACTAAGCCTCCTTAGAAGATACTCTCTAAATAAAAGCTATAATAAAATCCAATAATCTAAAGAAATTATATAAAGAAATAAAAACTAAACTTAAATTTATATATAATATAATAAAACAATATTATAACCTAAAAAGGTTAAAGGGATTATCCTTTTTAAAGGAAGATATAGTTTACCTAATAATAAAAAATCTCTTAATAAAATAATAAAATAAAAAATTAGATTTTATATAAATAAGATCCTATCTAATAAAAAAAAAATATCAAAAAATAATTATAAACTAGACCTCCTAAGTAATATTAAAAGCTACTTAATCTTCTATATTTCCTTACTAGAACCTAGTAATAGAATCTAAGTTAATATAAGACTTAAGTATAAACTATAGATTAAAAATATTAAGAAATAATAAAAAATAGAAAAAATCCTTAAATAATAAAAAAATAAATACTTTAAGATTAAATAAAAAGGATATAAAGAAATAATATAAGAATCTACTAAGAACTTAATATATTATTTAAAGATACTAGAAGTATTTTTTTAAAAGAAATAGAAGAAAAATCCATAATACTCTAATTAATAATATTAATAGCCCCTAAAGCTTGGGCATTAATTACTACCTCCGCCTTAATACATTCAGCAGCCTCTAACTCATCCAAAGAACACAAACCACAATAAACCATATCCACCCCCTTTATCTTTAACTAATGCTTCTAATAACGCAGATACATTAATTTGCTTAATACCTTATTTAAATGATTTTAAGCATCCAGAGCCTCCTACTACAGCTTCAAGAACCTCTCTTCCTCCTCCTCTTCCTCCTGGTCTAGATAATTGGACTTATTTATTAAATATGCTACTAAAAATTATAAGCTAATAAGAAAAAAAAAAGATACTAGAAAATCACTTATAAGCTAAAACTACTACTTCTAATATATTATAAGAACAACTATAGCAAGAATATTTACTATAATAAGTTCCCTTTTTAGGAAGTATCTTATAGCAATAATCTTGCTTAAGATAAAAAGAATATAGTATAATTTTATAACCTAAAGTATTAATAGTATCTCCTAGAGCCTTAGTAGACTTTTATTTATTAGAAGAACCCATATATCTAAGCATAATTAATATAAAAAAATATTTATAAAGATAAGTTAGAATGCAATATATAAAATTTCCAGTAACCTATTATCTCAGCCTTAGGAACAAGACCAACAGAGGGGAGACATCATATTATAACCTATGTACAAGTAAAGGCAGTCATAAGGAGTAGAATGCACTAACCAATCAAGTCCATCTACCCTATAATTCCCTAATAGCTAATTAGAAAAAATCATACCAGATTACTACTATATGATATAATCTAGTAATAATCTATAAAAGGATTATAATAGGATTATAGCTATATATTATAATCTAGCTATAATCTAATATATAGTTAGAAGTATATAAACAGACTAAGCTATACTATAAGAAATAGTCTTAATCAGCTTTTAATATAACTTAGTTATATTAATTACTAATTAATATATTACTAGATATAATACCTCTTTGTAAATAGGTAACTTATTGCTTAGTACTACTATACACACTCTAATCTTTTTACTAATATAAACCCTGCCTTTTAATTGGTTTATTCCTTGGGAAATCGGCTAGATCATTATAATAACTACTATAATTAACTCTTTGCAATCTATATAAGATAAAATTAAAGTGGGTCTAGGGTAACTTAATACTATAACTAATAAAGTAAATACTAAGGTTATTAAAATTATAACTATAGTTGCCTAAATGGCTATAAAAGTAAATACCTTAGTTAGGAAAGTACTAGATATAGGTAAAGTTATAATAAAAATAATGTATAAAATGTAAAATATAGGAATAGCTTAATAGTAAAGAATAATAATATATATAATTACCCTAAACAGGGTAATTATAAATAGCTCTTAGAATATATAAACTATATAAAATAACTTAAACAAAATACTTTATAAAATTATAGTAAATATTAGAAATGCAGATACTATTACTATACTAAGAACTAAAAACTCCTGCAGTCTTAAAATACTATTAAATAATATTATTATATAAAGTAGTAATAAGTATATAGAAAAGATTAAAGTAGCCTTAGTAAACCAGCTTAAGAGTAGAGACCTAAGTATAAAGGCAATTATAAATAAAGACTATAATATATTAAAAGAATTTGTAGAAGACTAGGAGTATAGGATTGGGGAGGGGGTAGTAATTTGTATTCTAATCTTTGGAATCCTAGCTTATAGCATCCAAACTAACTTAATTAATATAAAGAAGTTTAAAGAAAATAAAAGGAGTATCTTATAAGATAATAGACCTTTTATTCCTAATATAAATATTAAATATATTAGCTAGCTTATTAAAAATTCTTTTAATAAATATAAAGAAGTTTAAAGAAAATAAAAGGAGTATCTTATAAGATAATAAACCTTTTATCCCTAATATAAATATTAAATATATTAGCTAGCTTATTAAAAATTCTTTTAATAAATTAGTATTATCTATTATTATCAAATTTACTAAAATAAAGAATACTAACTAGATTATATAAAAAGGACTTATATAGAAAAGCAGATACTATAACTACAAAAGATATAAAAGATAATATTATCTTAGATAGTATTTCTAATACTACAAATATAGCTATATAGGAACCTAGTATAAGGCAATAAAAATATATAGCTACTATATATAATACTATACCACCTAATTATACCCTAATAAAAATGACTTCTTTAAGAGAAAGTATATTATATACTAAGATAATTATAAGGCCTAAAACAAGTACTATAATATCAAAAAACAAGAACTCTTAAAACTTAAGAAAAACTACTATATATAATTAGTATACTACTTAGAACCTAGTAAATAGAATTAAAGGCTAAAAGAAAGCTAAGAGCTTACTACACAAGAAGAACCAAGATAATTATAACTAGTATTATTACTTCTAAAAGCCAAGAATAAAGGAAGATTACTAACTAAAAAGCAATAGAGGTAAATAGTAGAGGAAAGTAACTCTAGAAGACTATTAACTAGCTAAAGGCTAATACAAACCACGCCCTCCCTCTATAAATAGCTCTTAAGCAATAAAAACCCCAATATATTATAATTATAACTCTAAGATAATATCTATACCTTTAGCAGCAAAGAGAAAATATAATAAATAATAATAATAATAACAAAAAGTATATACTATAAATACTATAGTATAATATAAGAAGATTAAGAGTAGTAGTAATAGCGTTCTTCCTATATAACCTAGAAACCTAAGACCTTAATATTATTATAATCCAAGAACTGTGAATAAACCTATATACATCCACAACCCACCACCCAGCCAAAAATACCTTCTACCTTCTATACTAGGAATTAGAAGAAGGACCTACCTTTACTTACTTCTTTGTTAATAAAAGGCTAGACTATAATAAGTAAAAATTTAATACACATAGCAAAAATATAAGCTTAATAATACTTACCCTTAAAGATAAAGAATAGAAAACTAAAGTTATAATCTATAATATTTATAACCCTGTTGGAAGTATCTCGCGTATTGTAAGCGAGGCTTATATAATAAGAGACAAACCCAAGGGATAGAGATTACATATATCTCCCTTTATACATAGAATACTTGTTCTTTAGACTTAATACAACATATATTATATTATATATCTAATAGATTATGAGCCCGGGTATCTTCCAAGATATTCAGCTAATTATAAATTACTAAAAACCATCTTATATCTACCCCACACAAAATATCATCCAGCACATCTAGCTTGGGCTCCTTAAGCTCCAGTGCCCAATTACATATATCTATTAGCCCTAAGCCGAAAGCTACTGCCTCTACCTTCTATCTACCTACAGGGACTGCCCAACAACAACAAAATAATACTCTTCGCTGCTTTAAGAGCCTCTTACTATTCCCCTTAGTTTTCTTTGGGTCCCTATTTACAAATTCAATAGAGTACCGCAACCAAAGAAACACTACTATTAACAACATCCTAATTACAAAAGGAAAAGTATAATATGTATATGGCAAAGTAACGTCTATATTTCCGGAAGAACTTCAATACCCTAGATAATTCCTCCACAGCCAAAACATTAATTAATATCTTATAGAGACCTTCGGAGAAGAATAACTACTTAATCTATTAGCCCTTATTGAATTCTTTAGCAATAATATAGTATATATATAAATGCCTACAAGGTCCTAGCACCACATAAGTAATAATCATACCAATATAATATTACCTACCCTTAACTAACTTCTGCCCCTAACTAAGAGTTAAATACCTAAGATAATAAATACTAAGGAAAGGAGTAATCAAAAATCAAGAAAGTACCTATAATTAAATAAATTTAACTATAAAGTACAAAATAAAGTAGCAAAAGTATATAGAACTAGATTAAATTATAATATTATTTTATAACTCAAAGAAGCTAAAAACTAGGCTAAATAGGATAAAGGTATCAAAAATACAATCCTAGAAAAGTATATTATATACATCCTAAATAGTACCTAAAAGAAACTAATAAGGCCAGAAGAGAACTACTTAATAAAGAAATAGAACCACTTTATCTATTAGAATACCTACTAGAATTACATAAATAATAACCTCCTAGTAGGCATATAAAGTAGATACTTAAACTTTATAATTAAAAAGATTAGAGGTATAGAAAAGGCATGAGATACCTATCTAATCCTCTAGAAAGACAGCTAATAACATGGTATAAGTATCCTTAGCAATATAATCAATAATCTTATTTTAGATACCTTATAGTCCTATAAAGATATAAAAGAATATACTTAAATATTTACTAAAAAACTCTATATAATTAAATATATATAATTAAGCTAGAAGGTCCCCGAGGAACTTTACTAGCTATAGTTCCTTATTAACCTAGGTAATATCTTTTCTACCTTCCGTAGTATACTATACTAAAATTACAAGATTACTAGTATTAGAGAAGGTACTCTACTTAGTCTTACCTAGCTTATAGCCCAAGCTAAAGATAAATAGTAATGCCATAAAAATAAATAAAAGATCTCTATATCCGTGGCCTCTATTGCTACTTCTGGGACAGTATATATAGTTACTATAAATAATTATCTGACTTATAATAACTACTCCAATAACTACTAGAAAAATAATAAGTAACTAGGAAATTTTAGTTAGAATAATTATATTAAGCAGACTAGATTTTCAAAACCAGAAAACTATATAGGTCTCTTTTAAAAGACCTACTTAATCCATAGATAGCTTCCAAATAAAGTAAACCATAATAACCTAGAATATCTTATGTAATAGAAGGACAAGAAACCAATAATAGTATATAATATAAAAGCAGACATACTATAAAGTATAAACCTAAATAAAGTAAATACTCTTCTAGCCTGGCCCAATAACACTCCAAACTATTATATAGCTATAATTAATAAAGAAGCTATATATACTATAATAACAAAGAAAAATAAAACCAATACCTACTATTTAGATTAAATATTTAATAATACATCTAAATATTATATTTACTATAACCAATATATATACTCAAAGTACATAGCATTTAAAGAACCTATCCTAATAAATAGTATAGGTTAAGAAGCTATAGTACTTAGCTTTAGAAAGGTCCCAATTATTATTTAGCAAGTTAATAACACAAAACTCATTTACCTATCACAAACACTCTTTATTCCATCCATAATAATTAATCTACTCTCAATTAATACTATTACTAAAAGACAAGGCTTTATCTACATCCAAGATCATAAAAGTACCTTCATCAAATACAAAAATACACTCATTATTCAAGGCACTATATATAGAAGATTTAAACATCTCAACTACTCTCAAACAAAAACTATACAATATTAGAATATACCTAAAATAAGTTAGTATCCTACTATATTTATAACAAATAATACTACTAAATCAGTATCCCTATACATACTTTACATTTGCTTAGATCATCTTAACTATAATAACTATAAACAACTTGCTAAAGATTATTAGATCCTTATTATAAACACAGATCCAGGACCTTATACAGCCTGTATACATGGAAAAAAAAAGGCTAGCAACATCCAAGCAATCACCCACAGAGCACTAAATAGAAAGCAAAAGCAAACAGCTGACCTCAGAAGCCCAATAACACTAAAGACCCTATCAAGTAAGTCCTACTACCTATTAATTATTAATAATCTAACTAAAAAACCACATATATACTTACTTAAAGAGAAAGCATAATTAAAAGTACTTATTAAAGTTAATATATAGATAATTGAAAATTATATATATATAATAGTTAAAGAATACTAACTTAATAATAGTAGTAAATTTAAGAATAAAGCTTTATTTAATTTCTTTAACTATAAAGGTATTTATATAAAGTTTACTACACCCTACTAACTAAACCAGAACCCTATAGAATAAGTATACTAGATAATATAGAATAGGATTAGAGTAGTATTTTATAATAATAAACTACTTAAAGAACTATAAGAAGAAATACTATATATAGTTATCTATCTATAGAAATAATCTCCTTATAATACCTTTAATAGCATAATTCTTATTAAAGCCTAGAATAGCCTAAAAGCACCTATTATATACTTTAAAAGACTTAGCTATAAAGCCTATAAGCTTATTTCAAAAGCAAAGTACCTAAAGAAGCTAGATAATTAAACTTAGCTATGCTTTCTTATTAGATATAAGGCTAAGAACATATATTGCCTCTAGAACCCTATTACTAGATAAATTAAGCAAGCCAAAGAGATCATCTTTAATAAAAACATCCGCATAAACTACTAATCTAAATATAAACTTCCCCAAAAAAGCATAAACCTATTAGCCCTACCTGCAGCTAAAGAAATCCTCCCCCTCAAGCAGCTAAATCACTTCTAGCAACTTAAACCAAATAAACTCTTTATACTTAATAAACTTATAGTATAGTCTAAGGAGGGGATATATAAATAATCTAATAAATTTAATCTATAAATTATACTATAAACAATAACCTCAAGAGTTTATATAAATAATACTTAAATAAAACCAGTTACCTACTAAATAGATATAAATATAGCCTTAAGAAAACAACCTTAGTTAGACCTTGAAGATAAGACTCCATAAGAACTGGCTATGATGGAAGAGATAATAAATAATTTACTAAGTGATTTATAGAATAAAAAGCTAAATATCCAAGCATATCTTATAACTCTTTAAGAGGCCTTAGAAAGTAATAAGCCTAAAATACTAAAATAAGCTTAAAACTCTTACCTATAGCCAAAATAGAAACTTGCTATAGAAGAAGAATATAATTCACTTATTAAGAATAGCTTATTTACTATTATTAATATAAACAAAATATAATATATATTATTAAGAAAATAGGTCTTTAAAATAAAACTTGGATTTATAGGAAATATTAAGTACTATAAAGCTTAGTAGATAATTTAGGACTTTAAATAAGAATATAGAATTAATTACAAAGAAACATTTACCTCTATTATATATTAAAAGACATATAGGCTACTATTTACTATTACTACTATCCTTGACTAGGAAATCAAATAGATAGATATTAAAACTGCCTTTCTATATAGGAGAATTAATAAGGAAATCTATATAGAAATACCTTATAGATTTAAAAGGCAAGGCAAAATATACAAGCTACTAAAAGCACTTTATAGCCTAAAGCAAGCACCCTGTATTTAGTTTAAAACACTCTTATAGATATTAATAGAGATAGGCTTTAAGCAGTCTCAATTTAATAAAGTAGTATTTATTAAAAAGGATATTATTATATATATCTATATAGATAATTTACTATTCTTTAGCCCTAATATCAATATAATTAACCAAGCAAAAGAGGGACTAAAAAAGCAATTCAAAATGACTAATCTAGGTCCTATATACTACTTTCTTAGAACCCTAATCATTAGAAACAAAAAGGCAAAGACCATCACACTATCTCAATAACCCTATCTTAAGCACTCCCTTAAATAGCTTAACTTCATACAAATAAAACCATAGTATACTCTAATAAATACCTCTAAAAAACTCACTCTTCTAAAAAAGGATAATAAAGTCTATATACCTAAACTCAGAGAGCTTTACTAATAAATTATTAGAACCCTTATATTTTATATAATAGGAATATAAATCAACCTAGTCTACCTAGTAGTAAAGTTAAGTCAATTTATATTAAAGCCTATACCTTTATATCTATTTATAGCAAAAAGGGTACTAAGATATATTAAATATACTATTAACTATATATTAGTTTTTAATAAAAGACTTAACCTAAAGATTACTGGATTCTTTAATATAGAATAGGCTAAGGACCCCAGCAATTCTAAGTTAATTAAGTACTATATATTCAAAGTTATAGAAGGAGCAATTAGCTAAAAAAACAAGAAATAATTATTTATTTCTACCTCCAGCACTAAATTAGAATACCTTAGCCTCTATAGTACCAGACTAGAAATAACCTACCTAAGTAAACTAATTAAGGAATTATATAAAGATCAAAGGCCAATTATACTATATACTAATAATAATAGAGTAAATAACCTTATAAAGGATACCAAATTTTATAAAAGAACCAAGCACATCCAAGTAAGATACTATAAAATACAAGAACTAGTTAATAATAGTATAATATCAATTAAATAGATTCCACAAGAACAAAACCCGGCAGATCTTAGTATAAAAGTACTACTAGTATAGGAACTAGAGAAATAGGCTAAGGAAGTCGGACTATAGTAAATTAAAATAAAAGAAGGAATTATATTGACTATATTAAAGATTATTATAAATGAGCAGGCAATTACTACTCTTTTTCCATATAGGGTTTTTAATAAGGGCAATAGGATTACCAATATACGACTTATTACCTAGCCTTACTTGAGGAGGGGTATTGGAAGTGTCTTGTGTATTACAAGCAAGGCTTATGTAATAAGAGACAAACCCAAGGGATAGAGATTATATATATCTCCCTTTACACATAGAACACTTGTTCTTTAGACTTAATACAATATATATCATATCATATATCTAATAAACCCTACTAAAGAAAGAGAAGAAAGCATTTTACCAAAACTAAATATAATCCTCAAGGAAATCTTAAGGAAATAGAATATTAAATAAATAGCCCTAGGTAACTTTAACCTATACTATCCTATATGGGGAGGATTAGAGGCTAGAATAGATCTAGAAGTAATAGAGCTTATAAATATTATTAAAATATATAACTTAATTAATATATTAAAACCAAGATCTATTATATATAAGAAAAATACTATTTATACTATAATTAATTTATATTTTATAATATTTGGGATAGTAAATAGACTTATCCAAAGTAAAGTAAATAGGAACTATTATTATAACTTAGACTACTTATCTATTATAATAGAACTAGACCTTATATCTAAATAACTTAAAAAAAAACTAAAACTAAATTAGAATAATCTAGATAAAGAAATCCTTATAAACAAAACCAAGTAATAGCTACTATAGTTATAAAGACTAAGGACTAAGATAGTACTAAACAAATATACTTCTAATATTATAATAATAATATCAAAAAGCATTAAAATTGCAATACTACTATAGTACCCCTTATATAAATCTAAGGCAAGATAAAATAAGGAGTATAAGGAGGTGTTAACTAAAGTAAAATACCTATACTAAGTACATAGTTATCTTAATATAAAGACTATATAGGAGTTATACTATAAAGCCAGAAATAGAAAGGGGAGAACAATTAAGAAAGCCCTAAAACAAAACCATAGGACAAATATTAAAAGGGCAATATCCTTAGTCAGTTCTCTATAGAAGGCCACTAAGTGGGCTAGAAACAGAGAAAACCAAGCACCAAACATCACCCCCGCCCTCAAAGACCAAAAAATAGAATAGGTAATATCAATACCAGAAGGGATAGCAGATGCCTTCAGAGAGGCCTTTTACCTGGCTCCGCCGGAAGCTAATCTATCGGACATCGAGGAAGCAATATACCCAAACCAGATAGAACTACCCCCTATCATGAAGACAGAAATGGAACAAGCGATCAGAAATACAATTGCAGATAAGGCCCTAGGGCCTAATGGTATTAAAAATAAAGCCCTGCAAATACTCTTATTACTTTTGACCCCACATCTTACCCAAATATTTAATTAGTCCCTAATATTAGGATACTATCCTAAATATTACTAAGAGCTTCTTATAATAATAATATAAAAGATAGGTAAGGATGACTATATAGACCTAAAAGTATATAGACTTATAGTACTATTAAATATAATAAGCAAAATTATAGATACTATTATAGTATAAAGGCTAAGCTATATAGTAAAATTACTTAGGCTACTACTAGCTAATTATATAAGAGAATAAAGAATAAAATTAATAAAATATATTCTATACCTTATTATAGAAAAGATATATAAGGCATAGAATAAGGAAGATAGTAGACTTATAGCTATCCTCCTACTTCTTGATATATCCAGTATATTTAATAATATCTTATATATAAGACTATTCTATAATCTCTGCAAAAGAGGAGTAAATAAGAGGATAGTTAGATAGCTTGCTAGCTCTCTATCAAAGAGATATACAAGAATTATAGTGGATGGTTATAAATCTAAGGAAATTAGGCTTATAATGAACATCCCCTAAGGATCACTATACTCCCCTATCCTATACTTCTTCTATAATATAGACCTAATTAAAGAGTATAATAATATTACTAATAGAATAATAGTAACTAGCTTTATTAATAATATAGCTATCTTAGCCTATGGGGAATTAATAGAAGAAACCTATAGTAAGCTATAAGTATTACTTAAAAAGGCAAAAAGCTAGGTTACTAAATATATATTAGTATTTAATATAAAGAAGTTCTAACTAGTATACTTTATAAGAGGAAAAAAGTTTGATTTAGACTAGATAGTATATACTAAGTAGGAAGCAATTACACCCAAGAATATATATAAGTACCTTAGAGTAATTATAGATTTAAAACTATATTAGAAGCTATATATTAAAGAAATACAATATATAGCAACTAAAACCATTATAGCCCTAAGTTACCTAGGGAGCTCAACTTAGGAAATAAGCCTAAAGGAAATATAAAAGATCTATAAGGAAATAGTGATCCTATAGATTATATACACTTGCTCTATCTAGTCCAATACGAACTATAAGTCAAAAAATCCCTATATAAGGCAAACTAAGGATATTTTAAAAAGATTCCAGAGGAGGGCTCTGGGAGTGGTCACAGGAGCATACCAAGTAACTATACTATTAGCACTCAAGGTCAAAACATTTATAATACCCTTCAAAGATCAGATTTAGAAACATAATATTAATATATATATAAGAATAAGCCTAAGTAATATAGTTCGGAAAATAAAGAAACTTAGCCTATAATAATATATATAGCAAATATTTAAAGAATACTAATATAGCCCAGATATCTCTAGGCTAGAGCCACTACTCCTATTTATAATATCCCCATAATAAAGATGCCCAAAAATATATATTAAGAAATCCAAAGAGATAGTATATAAAAGCTATAATATAAGCTTATATATAGAAAATACTATATATATCTACATAGATGGAAGTAGTATTAAAAACAAAATAGGCATAGCTATAATCTATATCACTAACAAAGCCATAGCATAATAATATATAGGAGATAAAGATATATCTATAGTATATACTAGAGAACTCTAAGGGATTGCCCTAGTACTTTATATAGCCTAGGAAATATGGACCAAAGGATATAAGAGTGTCACAGGCTGAGGCCTAGTTGGGGGATACAGCTATGCTATATCCACTTAAACACGTGATTGCTATCTTGCTAGCAAAGCGAGATGCTAGTTATAAAGCAAGCTCAGCAGCCCTCCAGGCTGCCTCCCTTTCCTTTCTCCTTAGCTTTAGATAAACTAATACAGAGCACCCTTTAGGTTAAATAAACCCAGGACTAGCCCTTTACATATCTAAAGCTCAAACAACTTCTACGCGAACTATCGGTCAAGACATTCGTAGGCACAATAGCAGATCAAGGATCTAGCAGCTCGGCGCCGGATGAGGCAACCCAACAGTGGCTAGCGCAGCTCATACAGCAGGGATTGAGTGTGGCTCTGGCCCCAATCCAGGAGCAGATTGCGCAGTTGAGAGCCCAACAGGGTAGTACAGCAGAGAGATCGATGCCGCCACAGGAACGCCCTAAGGAGAGCCCGAGGGCCCCAGTCAAGGCGGAATTGTTGGGTTCAATTGGGCTGGACACCGATGTCCCCCGATAGCCCTTGAAGCGGAAGCTGCTTCCGAACCTACCGAAGTTTTCTGGTAATCGTCGTGAGTACCCGACATGGTCATACCAAATGAGAGATAAATTAGAGCTAGATGCCTACCTCTATACATCAAATAGAGAGCTCTAGTACTTGGTCAACTTATGTTTAGCAGCAGGACCCCAGAAGGTAGTGGCCACTTTCTATGCTGCTGGAGGACCTGGAGGTTGTTATAATCCTGCAGACTTTATGGGTTATTTGGATCATACATATAAGGATGCCAATTCACAGGCGCGCACAGCAGCATCCTTACGAACCCTCCGACAAGGCGAGAATACCTCTCTTACAAGCTTCCTGCCTAAGTTTGAGCAGATGATGGCAGATGCAGGAGGTTCCTAGTGGGCTGACCAAGCCAAGATCACCTTCTTGGAAGGTGCACTGAACTCACAGTTGCAGCATAGCTTGGTTATGGTAGACCTACCACAAGACTATGTAGGTTGGCTAGCTCGAGTACAGGATATAGCTTGGAAGCTAGAGAAACTCGGGAAGCCAGGTAAAAGGGAACCTACTGCTAGCCAGAAGCAAGATTATGGTGCCCCAGCTCCAAGGGTAACCAAGGATTATGAAGGTGATATGCTAATGACGGGCAAGGTAGCCGACAAGGTATTGCCTACTGGTAGTCAAGACCGGGATGTATGATGTTGTTTTAGCTGCGGGAGCCTTGATTACCTAAAGGCCTCTTGCCCGCTTTGCTAATCTACAGTCCGATGATCTCGAATAAAGAAAACTAAGTAGGCCGGTAGTACTAACTCTGCGGAGTTAGACCTGTCTGCTAGTGAGGATGAAAACTCGGAAAACAAGAAGCTCTAATACAAAGTCGGGTATTAGAGCCATCTAGGGAAGATCTCTAAGGGTGGGCAAAGCAAAAGCCTATAATGACTAGTGGATCAGCTCTAGTCGAAGTAAGAGTCAATAATCAACCTATTCAAGCCCTTGTTGATACTGGCTATAATGCTTTTGCCCTTGTAAGTAAAGATCTAGCCGATCGGCTAGCCCTTCCGTATGTTGAGAAGAAGCCACGACAGCTCAGTGGCTTTACTGAGTCCAAAGAAAAGACCTATGCCTCTGGGGTTGTAGCACTAACCCTTGAAGTAGGAGGTTATGAGCAGAGGCTGTACGCCTATGCTGTAAAAGGCCTAGAAGATGATTTATTTCTAGGCAAGCCTTGGTTAAAGGCAAATGAGATTATTTATGATGTAGCAAAGGGGTGTATTACCCATGGGGTAGCTGGAATCAAGCTGCGGCTTGCTGGCGAAGAAGAAACCCCAGGGGTCCGTCAGATATGGGCAGCCCGTTGTGTTATAGCTGCGACCTTTACAGCTGAATGCCGCCGCTTGCATAGAACACGTGGTCTAGCAGCATTATTAGTGCAATCTATCAGCCTAAAAGATATTGAAGAAGCCCTTTAATGGAAGGTTAAGGAAGACCCAAGGAAACGGGTTCCGGCTACATTGCTTGATGAATTTGGAGAGCTATTCTCAGCAACAGAGGCAGCTAAACTACCGCCACACCAACCAGGCATTAACCACAAGGTCAACTTATAGCAAGATAAGTTCGGGGATGAACTGCTGCTCCCTTGGGGACCTCTATATAATATATCCAGGGAGGAATTACTAGTCCTCAGGAAGACTCTTAGGGATCTGCTGGATAAGGGATTTATCCAAGCTAGCAGCTCAGCTGCCGGTACCCCGGTATTGTTTATTAGGAAGCCCGGAGGAGGACTACGCTTTTGTTGCGACTACCGCGCGCTTAATGCTATTACGCAGCAGGACCGGTATCCTCTTCCTCTAATCACAAAGACACTGCGGAACCTATCCAAGGCTAAGTGGTTTACTAAGCTGGATATGATTGCTGCCTTCCATAAGGTCCAAATGGCTAAAGGGCATAAGGCTAAGACCGCCTTCCAGACTCGGTTTGGGCTATACAAGTGGCTGGTATGCCCATTCGGCCTAAGCGGCGCACCTGCTACATTCCAGAGGTATATAAATAAGGTATTACGGGACTTTCTGGATGACTTTGCTATAGCTTACTTAGATGATATATTGATCTATTCCAGCGGCTCAAAGAAGGATCATCTAGCAAAGGTACAAAAAGTACTTCGTGCCTTGGCTGCTGCTGGACTACATCTAGATCCAAAGAAGTACGAGTTTGCAGTCCAGGAGGTCAAATACCTAGGATTTATTATGCAGGTAGGGAAAGGAGTTTCCTGTAATCCAGAGAAGCAGCAAGCTATCCGTGAGTAGGAAGCACCCCAGACGGTAAAAGGTATGCAGAGTTTTCTAGGCTTTGCAAATTACTATCGGGTCTTTATACTAGACTTTGCGAAGATATTAGTCCCTTTGACGAGGTTAACTCAAAAAGGGGTTGTCTTTAAATAGGGACCTAGTGAGGAAGCAGCCTTCTAGGAGCTTAAGCATAGATTTTGCAAAGCTCCTATACTACAACAATAGGATTCGGATAGACTAATATTCCTTAAAGCTAATTGCTTAAGTAATGCATTAGGAGGAATTCTAGCTCAAGAAGACGAGCAAGGCCGCTGTCGGCCAGTTGCCTTTTACTTACAACGGCTAAGCCCAGTAGAATACAATTACCCAATCCATAACAAGGAAATGCTAGCAATTATACATTGCCTAGATGCTTAGAGAGCAGAGCTGCATAGCTGTGGCCTATTTACTATCATTACGGATTATAAGAATCTAACATACTTTATAAAACATTAATACCTTACTGAGCAACAGAGCCATTGGGCAGGATAGTTATTAGAGTATAAGTTCTAACTTGAGTATCGACCTGGCAGCAAGGCGGTAGCGCCGGATGCGCTTAGCCGTAGAGAGCAGGATATACCCAAGGGGGTCGAAGACCCTAGGGAGCAGGGCTGTTACCTGCAGTTGATCCCTTAATTAGCTATTCCATAGGATAAAGTAGCTACGCCGGAGCAAGTTATTCTTCGGGTAGCCCGGGTAGAGATACCACAGATGATAGTTTTCCCTGATCATCTGGAGCTATAAGATTTGTGGAACCAAGCTATTGCTGTAGATAAGACTTATATAAGTGTATATGCTGCCGTACGGCAGCAGGAGCAAAGTCTGCCACCCAAGCTGGGTCTAAAGGTTCAGATCTTAGAATGTGCCTTGGATACTGAAGATCGGTTAATCTTCTGGGACCGGTTATAGGTACCTGGTAGCGAGATTAATGCAGAGGTACTACATACTCGCATTATATAGATAGAGCATAATGCTACTACTGGAGGTCACCTAGGCTATGATAGTATAATAGCCTTAGTATCAAGGCGGTTCTTTTAGCCAGGATTGTCGTAGCTAGTCTAACAGTTTATTGCCAACTATCACATATACAGAAGAAGCCATATTTAGCAGCAGCTGAAGAGAGGGCTACTAAAGCCTCTACCGATTCCAGAAAGACCATAAAGTGATCTAGCTATAGATTTTATTATAGATTTGCTGCTAATGGGCAATAATCAATCTTAATATCTGTGGGTAATAGTTGATCGACTTATATAAGCTATTATACTTGAAGTTATGCCTAGTATAGAGGCAGAAGCTTATGCACAATGGTTCCTTAACTGCTACTATAGGTTCCATGGGATGCCTTAGTCTATTATAAGCGACCGAGGAAGCAATTGGACTAGCAAGTTCTAGCAAGTCTTCTACAAACTAGCTAGTATTACACAGCGACTTAGCACAAATTACCACCCGCAGACCGATAAAGGGCTAGAACGAATAAACCAGGAAATCCAAGCATATCTACAAGCATATGTTTGCTATTTGCAAAAGGATTGAGGTCATTACCTTCTAGCAGCGCAATTAGCGCTAAATAACCGCGAGAACTCGGCAATAGGGATAAGTCCCTTCTTCCTAGAGCATGGATATTACATAGAGCCCTTTAAGGTCAAGGAAGTTACAGCAGAATTACCACAGGGTAGCAGCAAGACCCGGGCTAGGCACTTGCTGCAGAAGATCCAGGAAGCTACAGAATTCGCACAAGCTGCAGCGACTGCAACACAACAGCGCTACGAGCAAGCAGCTAATAGGAAACGAATGCCAGCAGAGAAGTTCAAGGTTGGAGATAAGGTCTGGGTTAACCTAACTAACTATAAGTCCCCAAGGCCTTGCAAGAAGCTAGATTGGCTACATCAGCAATATACCGTAACAAAGGTAATAGGCACACACGTGGTAGAGGTTGATGTACCTAGTGCGATATACCCACGGTTTCATGTTGACCTCTTGAGAAGAGCACGGCAAGATCCCTTGCCGGGACAGCAACAGGATGACTTCCAGCCCCCGCCAATACAGGTAGATGGCGAAGATGAGTGGGTAGTCGAGGAAATCCTATGTACTAGGTGGAAGCAACAAGGACGAGGCAAGATCCGAGAAGCTCTTGTTCGATGGCATGGCTATAAAGAACTTACTTGGCAACCAGTAGAATTCTTGATGGAGCTGGAAGCTCTTGATGCCTACGAGGCTAAATTCGGATCGATTATGGAAGCTGATGGTCCTAGTAGTGAGTATATAACAAGGAAGCGACGTAGCCGCCGCTTAGAAGAGAGGGGGGGTAATGTCACAGGCTGAGGCCTGGTTGGGGGATACGGCTATGCCGTATCCACTTAAACACGTGATTGCCATCTTGCTAGCAAAGCGAGATGCTAGTTATAAAGCGAGCTCGGCAGCCCTCCAGGCTGCCTCCCTTTCCTTTCTCCTTAGCTTTAGATAAACTAATACAGAGCACCCTTCAGGTTGAACAAACCCAGGACCAGCCCTTTACAAAGAGGAATAAGCTCCTGATTTATACAGATAACCAAGCAGCTATCAGAACCATAGCAAACCCAAAGCATAAATCCGGGGTATATATCCTCTAAGGTATTATTAAAGAGATTAATAAGATCTATAATATAGGCCACAAAATATAAATTAGATAGGTCCTAGCATATAAAGATATATACAGGAATAAATTAGCTAATAAAGTAGTAAAAGAAGTAATAGGGTAGAGGAAAAAGGATATAGACAAAAAAGCCAAAACCCTTCCTAATCTCTATATACTATAATCTACTATAAAAATATAAGCAAAACAAATAACAAATATAAGATAGGAGTATAGGTAGTATAAAGATAAAATAAAAAGAATATTATATAGATATATGGATACTCTAAAGGCAAAAGTGCTTAGTCTTTATAATGAGCTCACAAAAAGCAAAAGCTTACTGCTAGTCCAGCTATGTACCAAGAAGATTAGGCTACTAGACTTTCTGTATATAAGGCACATCCCTAACATTAAGGGCCCAGATTGCCCCTACGGAGAGGGGCCTTAGACCGTCAGACACGTCCTATTAAGCTGCCGCTCTCACCGGGAGCTGCAGTGGACAGAACTTGGAGCCTGCAGAGACAGAATGAAGCTACTCAACACGCGCAACAAGGTCAAGAAGACCCTCAAATTCATGGCACAAACGAAGACCCTAGGGCTCAGAGGGGTCAGAGCAGACGAATAGATGGTGCTGAGCGAGGAAGGTGTCGCGGTCGGCCTCACAGCCGACCCTCCGGCGACCCCGAGGCGCGAAGCGCCAACGAGAGAACCGGCACTGGGAACTTTTCGGTATAGAAGACGCAACCACACGGCGCCCTTGTCGAAGACGAGGGCGCCGCAAGCGCCTATTACACATAGAACAAGATGGAAACCACTATTGACGGAGACGGGCATTCAATGTAAATAGAGGTTATAGTGCAAAGGGAGGGATTTTCTGGGGACAGACGGCCAGTTTTTCAACAAGCTGGTGAAGTGGGGAGACCCGGTATTTAGCCGAGGCCTCTCTGGCTGCCAGCCGGACCCTCCCTAACCGGGCATAGCCGCGATAGTTACGTGGCCGCAACCGTGTAGGAAATAAACTAAACTAAACTAGATAGAACAATTCAATCATCATTCGAAGCAACAGACCATACGGCAGCAGCTGCTATATTTGTGACCTTAACTGCGTCATCCCTGACCCCGGGACTTACCCACATAAACCTAGTCAGAGCATTTCCCTCTGAAGCATAGCTTGCCAAGAATTGGTCATCGGGCGAAAACACGATTCTACTGACACCTCCACCATGCATAATAGTTCGCGTACATGACCCAGAGTCGAAATTTATAATTTGAATCTCGCCATTTTTAAAGCTGACTGCGAGTTGTTTTCCATCTGATGAAAAGCTGAGCTCCTTCGGCTCATTGGCCATGCCAAGTTTTCTCGTACAACTACAAGAAGACAGATCCCAGACGGTGATTTTCTTTTTATCCCATTCGACGCAAATGAGTTCATGACTGGCAGGCGATAAAACGCATATTCCGGCCCATGTCTCAAATGTGTGCATGCAGGCATCCCAATGCGTTGGAATCCCTGGTGAAATCAGCTCCCAATCAGCCTCCAGCATCTCAAACTGTCGTCGCACTAGGCTATTCTTGGCGCTAAACCCGAGTGCAACATAGATTTGCAGAGGTGCAATCTGCAATACATCTTTGTGAGCGAGAACAAATTTCTGTGCGTCCTCAATAAATTCAGCCAATCCCTCGACTGCAGTGTCTCGCTATTGAGAATTAATCAGTCAATACCTGACTTAGCAATTCAAAAGATATATTCTTACCATTGCCCTCTTCAGCTTCTCCATACTCAAGAGGAAATCAGCTGTCTTGTGTCGGAGACTGATGGCTTCCAACCAATGTAATAGCTTGTTCTCCATAAACCTTTTGACCACCTTATCATCGCACTTCTCGCGTTCCTCGCCATTGAGTTTTTCAAGGTGATCAACCCAATACACGCATGAGTATTCTAAACCAGACAGTGGATCTGGATCTGGTGGTGATATATCCTTGAGGAGCGCTCCCGGCGAATTAAGTTTGTAAATGTCCCGTTTTAGCTACTGCAGAATCTCTAGTGATTGAAGAAGTATTCTGTGGTGCTGTTGCGCCACTGTTGAAGAAAACGCGTTGAGTGCATTCTTTAGGAGGAAGTCCTTGGCTGATTGGTGTACAAGATACACGAATTCCTTTTCGATATTTAGAAACGAAGCGCAGTCTCCAATCATCTTCCTGGCAACCGTATTGTGGAATTTTCCCAACTCTGGGACCAAGCCGCACAATTCATCAACTCGCAGAGGACGATATGCAATTGTCGCAGTAGCAAGAATTTGCTTGTGCAAATTAGCTTTTTTAGATGTCATGATTTGTTTCAGCATGCGGTGATAGAGCTATTCAAGACCGCTCGGTATAGAATCGAGTATCTCCATTGTATCCCAAGTATCCACATCGTCATGCCCTAACGCCAAGCAAGCTAAGGCAACCCAAAGGAAAGTGTCGTTGGCCTTGAGAAACAAACTTTCTCGAACATCATTTTCTAGCTTTGGGTCGTATTTCTTCTTGCAGGCTAAATCCTCAACTTTGATTTTGATAAAAGTCTTCACCGCTTCGGTAACGGATTCTTTGTTCAACTCAAGGGATATTTTGCTTTTGTTGGCATCCTCTAATCGTACTTCAATTGTCCTCCAATTTCTGCTAGATATTACCCATTTAGCAGGAAAGTCATGAGAACACTGCATAATAAGCTGAATGAGCTCAGCTTGGCTATCTTCAGAACACTCATCCAGGGCATCAACTATAAGAACTGTGTTTGTCAATAGTGGATCCCGAAGCATGGTGGAGAGGATATCCTTTAAGGCTTGAAAGGCTGTTGGGGCTTTAAAGGCCTCGCGCTCTTTTTTGTACGTTTCTTTAGCATAATGTATCAGTTGCGGTTGGTCATTGCAAAGAAGCCAAATGAGGCCTCGAAGCACTGCCGTTGAACTATTAAGCCCCACCAGTGTGTCCTGACAGAAGAAGTATGTGACTGTGAGACTCGAATCTCTCTTTAGCTCGTCGATTATACCACAGATCAGCATTGTTTTCCCTTTGCCTGGGTCACCTTTGAGCCATAGCAATTTGCTCTTGCTGTGATCCTTAAACCCACGAAATCCCTCGTGTTCAAGGATCCAGCTATATGCGCTCTTTAAAAGCCCGCCTTTATTGTCTTGAATTTGCTGTTTGTGGTTCCGAGGATTTATGACACAAAGAGCGCTCATATAATCACAATAGTCTCGACTTTCCTGGATTTGGCGTATCTCTTGGACCAAACTTTCGAGTTCTTTTTGCGATTGTTGCAACGAATGATCTATGCTTCGAAGTGAACCGATTTGGGCTTGAGAGCCGTGCTGATGGATATCTTCACGGAGAGAACTTTCCGCTGTTTTGATAGCATCAACCTTGCCCTTCCAGTCGTCCATTTTGACAAGGTCTCTCAGGATAACAGAGGCCAAATTCCTACTGTATAAACACACGCTCCACATTTGATAAATGAGAATTTGTTTATAGAGTTGAACAATTTTGCCTTGGAGGAATGAGATGAGTTCTCCTGTGAAGTGGCTTTTATCGAACAAAGCCTCTGATAGATACCAATACCACTGTATTCTGTCCCGGACATAATCTAATCCCTCGCGATTAATGCCTGGATCAGACACATAATTGTTAATCATCTATACCCCGTAAGCGACAAGTCTCAAGCAAAGATTATCATCAATATTACCTCCATGCATATAGTAATGCCAGCCCATGCAACAGCAGCGGTTGGGTCAACATCTGCGATCATCGAAACAAAACCTTTCACATTTTGGATCGGCTGCATTCCCTCTTTAATCTTGCCTTTCCACTGTGCCCCTTTTCGAGTGTTATTTAATCCCATTTCGACAACCAATTTCATTTGGTTCTGCCTTTCTGTCACAATTTGTTTGATATTGTTTGGAGTATTCCCGTCAATCGCGGGAGCCAAATCTCCACCTGAAAGCTGAGCGGATAGAATTGTCTCATAAGCCGTGACTAGTTTATTTTCGTCAACCTTTGCAGCACCATATGCTTCATTCCACATTTGACACCGTATCTCCTCGATTGTGGGTAAACCAGAAGGTGTTGGTGGTTGTTGGGAAGGGCACCAGGGGGTTGCAGTGACCAGATCGATTGCCTGGTTAGATTGGGTCTCATTTTGTATTTGACGTCCTGTTTCCACAGTTGTGCACAGTTCTGAACGGATAGGCGTCCCCGGGGAAGATAATTGGGAGGTTATACCGATCGAGTCGATTCCTTGGTCAGACCAGGATGGTGACGGCTTGCTAGCGGTTTGGGGAACTCGGAAACTGGCCGACAGGGACCTGCTGCGGTGCTTTCCCCGAACCTTTTGCTTTAGCCACTCTAATGCCATTTTGAAAAGTTATGGTTGGTCGTCTGAAGAGCTCGAGCTCGTTCTGGTTGATGTTAGGAAAGATATCAAGAACACGGCTCTCCACGCCTACTAGCTCATGCGTGCACATGTCTACACCTGAATTTCCTAAACTAACACCTCTACAGAGCCTGCATTTATAGAATCAAGCCCAAAGCTTGAGGTGGAACCTGGTGGGTCTTGTTCAATTCTGAACTCTGCTTCTCATCGTTTCGGCTTCACTGTATATTCATTCGCTCTGATAGCACTTATCCCAAGGAATTACGATAGTCAGTGATTTCAAGTCGATATTTTACAGAGAAATAAGCAATGTATGCGGTAGAGATATGCAGTATGGTGATATTGCATTACATATTTCAACATGATGAAAACTCCCAATTTTCCCCACCCATGGGTTTTTTCTTTTTCATATTGAATTCCAGATACATCTTGACTATGTTTCTTTGTAACTCAATACAAAAAGTAATACATTGTCCAATGCTTCGAATGGTTTCCTGCCTTCACCAGACAACCTGCGAGAGACCTGGCTTGGAGCAAAGGACGTTTAAATAAATCCACATACCGTCGCATCCTTCTGTGCACATCGCCGGATAGCCCTATATTCATGATGTTTATGCGGCGATCGGTTCAAGGTGACATCACAGTTCATTCTATACTGGTGCCCTGGCTTGTCACTGCCTTTTGATATTGCTGATGCTGAGAAACAAGCCCATGCAGCCTGAAGCTGACCAGAAGTTGTTGCCAATTGTATCATGCTGTGGTCCATGATAACGGGGCAGGTTCACATGCCCAGAACTTCCTAGTAGCCGCATTCATGTAATAAAACTCTTTCTTTTTCCAAGTTCAGAATTGCAACTGTTCAGACGTCGCTGGCTGCATCTGTCCTCAGCCTTGTTGAGTCAACAGGATGATTTGTTACTTGAGGAAATATCGAGAGGTTCAATAATTCGTCCGGTTCCTTGAGGCCAATTATAACCACAAGGCAAAGAAGTATCAGTTTTGGCCAAGCGGAAAGAAAAATATCACCGACTAGAAACCGGGGACTGCGCATGATGATCGTAATTATGAATTTGTAAAGGACGCTCATGAGCCACAGTCCAGAGCAAGCCAGCAAAAGGAGTGAAATCTAATAAAACTATCAGCCATGATCAAATCTAGGGCACAAAACGAATGCCTAATACCTGAGCTAAATGCGCGTCGGATCGCCGTTTCGCCACTCCGATACAGCATTGGGTGGTGATGAGGAGAGCCACAATGGAGGAAATGGCGTAGAATGAAATAATGACCGCAATAAGCGCATTGTAGTGCATTCCATCCTTGGTGCCGTACTTCCTGATGCTCCAAATCCATACTGCAAGTATTGTGATAGAGATAATAAATAGTACGGCGACTGCAAAATAGGCAGCCACTATGATACGTGGTTTTGGTGTTGCTCGATGTTGGTTAAAACAAATATTGGTTATCAAATGAGCAAGCGTTAGAAGAATTAAGATATCAATCAGGTTTGTCAACAGGCCTGCCCCGATTACTGCTTCTGAGACAAATACACCCACGCCGTCGAAACAGCAGAATCTATAGATATAAATTAGTCCACGCACAATTTCAAATATCAGGAGAGTGGCATATCAGTTCAGAATATCGCAGCTGAATTCGACAGCGATCCCTGGAAAAACTGGCAAAGGGTGAATAGGAGTTGGGAGCAACCAACATTAGGAACAATGCAATAGCTACATTGTAGTAGGTGAAGAAGATCCGGGCTAGGCCAGTTCGCTTTCGGGAATTCCAGAAGGAATAGATCAAGAGAATGGTAGATGCCACAAAAGTGAGTATATCGAGCATTAAATGGGCGATGGACAAGGCCATGATGGAACCGGTGTGATGTGACTACCTGAAAGGCTCCTCGGTAAGATTCTCAAAGACACAAAGGTTATACCGAAGCACGATAGGTTCGTATACAGGTTCAAGGGAGCTGCACGCGTTAATTATGTATCTGTTGAGTTCCTCTCGTTTACTGTATTCACTCAGCCCCAGCGAATGAAAACAGCCTGTCCGCAGTACGCTACAAGCCATTGGCCCAAACATGAAGGATTCCAGGAAAGAATACTGCCTGGTGGAGATAGACAAGCTCCACCTAAACGGTACACGCTTATGCTCTGGAAATAAAACCAAAGCTGTGGAAATAAGCCCAATGCAGGAAATGAAGTCAATGCACTGCGAGGCTTGAACGTTGACCCAAAGTACACAGCCGGGGGGCTGTGTAATTTTGGTGGAGCCAAAATGTTTTGCCTTGCCAGCGAATGATCCACCTAGACTCGCGAAATGTAAAAACCCAGGAACATCCCAAAGAACGCGAAACGATCGGTTAACGAAAATTATGCGATAAGATGGAGAAGACTTGATCCGTCCTTGATATCCAACGGTCCCTTCAGCGCAGAGTCGCCATGGCAGGTGATCTGGAGTCAAAGATGGCTCGCTCATCAAATAAAAAATAGGCCTGGGTCAGGAATTGGTACCGGAAAGATGCCGTTCGCGCGGAATGGACCCTATCGAAAATATTAAAAGTTATATCAGCAGAATTTCATTATCAGGTGTACCAGCAGTCGTTGACTTTGGCAGTTGGGCTGAAGCTCTCCACCATCGCGACACTGAACTTTCAGCTCAAGCGAAAGTGACTAATCGGGCCGTGGCTGAGTCATGTCATGCCTTTTGCGTCATTCTTGATCTTCAAAACCAATTGAGTCACGTCAATGATGCGTCAGGGCCAGAAGCTCCCAATTAATACTGAGGTTAGTCAACCATGCCACTCGTAGGGCGACGAATCACACATTAATCGATGCATGTTTGACAGCAGCGACTGTAGTAAACGAAATAGGCCTCGGTCGTTCTAAATTATGAGGTTGATTAAATTATTGGTGACTGCAAGTCCCTACATAAATCTAACTTTTTTGGGGGTTGGAGTGGTTGAAGGGAACTTGTGTGGTATAGGTCTCGGAGCTGACCAGCTTGATATCGTTGTCATCGTCAGCGATGTTCTCGTCATATAGCTGTTGCGGAAAGTCTGTTTAATCTTGTGATTACAGCTGAAAAATTGGGTGCGGTTATTAAAAGTGGTCAGGGTAGAATAATTATCGAAGGTGACACGTTTGACACAGTTGTCCGATAGAGCCTGGCGCGTGATCTTGTTGAAGCCAGCCCGGTTGATCTGCCTGTTTATATTGTTGAAAGGGCCAGCCTGGTAAAGATTATTGAAGCCGGCTCGGTTATTATTGTCAGAATTGAGCGTTGCCATCAGCTCATGCCACGCAGGTTGAGAAGCTTTGTTCTTCCCCGCAGAACAAATTTCTCTCCGCGATGAGGGCTTTTCAAAGGGCTTTTCAAGGGGTTTCTCGACAGGCTTTTCGAGGGGCCTTTCAAAGTGACTTTCGAGTGGCCTTTCGAAGGGTTTTTTGAGTGGTCTTCTGAAGGGTTTTTGGAGTGGTCTTCCGAAGAGCCTATCGAAGGGTCTTTCGACCTGGCTTTCGAGGGGCCTTTCGAGGGGCCTTTCGAGGGGTTTTTCGAGGGGTTTTTCGAGTGGTCTTCCCAAGGGCCTTTCGAGGGACCTTTCGAAATGATTCTCAAAAGGCTGTTCGAATGGCTGTTCGAAGGGCTGCTCGAAGGGCTTTTCAAGGGTTCTCTCGAAGGGTTTTTCGAATGCATTCTCGAAAGGCTGTTCGAAGGTATTCTCAAGGTGCTGTTCGAAGGGCTGCTCGAAGGGCTGCTCGAAGGGCTGCTCGAAGGGCTGCTCGAAGGGCTGCTTGAAGGGATTTCCGAAGGGATTCTTAAAGTGCGGTTCGAAGGGCTGCTCGAAGGGATTCTTAAAGTGCGGTTCGAAGGGCTGCTCGAAGGGATTCTCATACGGCTCTTCGGGGTGTCTTTCGAACGACCTGTGGAACGTCCTTTGGAACGTTCTTTCGAACGTTCTTTCAAACGGCTTTTCGACTGGATATATGGTCATGAGAACCTTCTTGTCTGTTCTTGAAAGCACTTTGTTTACCCCGATGGGCACGGTTCTGTTCAAGGTGTCCTCCGTATCGACCGCGTAGTGCATTATAGAGTCCGGATCGTACTCGGCCACCTTCGCCCTCAAGAAATTATCCTTCTTTCCATACTGGAAGATGATGCTTTCCGCTCTTCTTCCCGACTTCTCCTGCAGTTTGCAAATATCGAACTCGATGTTACATTTCGGATTCGAATGCTCGTGGTCCATTCCCAGAGCATGGCCAAACTCGTGCAGTATATCCGCCTGTCTTTTTGATCTCCTGTGTTCTTTGCTGCATCTGGGGTCGTATTTCAAATGGTCGAGCATGTTGAGCCACATCGTCGGATCGTCGGGATGGCAGGCTTCCGCTGTCCGCCCGATGGCGGAACATGAGACACCGGAGGTTGTAAAACGAACGCGGATATCGGAATGTTCACGACTGCTACCACGAGAGATGAACTCGAATTTTATGTGCATGTCGATGGAGTTGTAATGCTTTCTGACCAGATGTTTGACGATAGCTCGGTGATACGCGTCGCCATTGAGGAATCGAACGTACAAGACTCGTTTGTCGGCAGGCCATTTGAGATCCCCCAAGATGACGGCTTGCGTGCGTGCTACATCCTTTCTGTTCTGGCTGACTGCCGAGACGTTCGATCTCAAATCGGTCGTTGTCGAAAATGGGTGGTCATCGCTGTAATTACTCACTTGGGAGCTGCGGCTTGACGAACTTCTCCCAAAGCGAGCCAACATGTCGAGAACTTTTTGATCGGCACCAGATCAGAGCTGGCACACGCTGGCCGATCGGGCTTTTATGGACCAAATGCCTTGAGGATCTGCAGATCACTGCACAGTCGGCAGTTCGAAAAGGTGCTAGTCTTTTATTTTTTAAGGTTCCAAAGGCCCGAATGGCAGAAAAAAGCTGTTTGGAACTGGGTATGGCGCTTGCATTGCATCGACTATGACACGAGGCCCGTCGTGATAGGTTTGCCTTCACCGCTAACGAGTTGGAGCAGCAGCCGGCCCCATATGGCCGATTTTGCCGGCAGGTGTAGTTGGCAAAGAATGTATTATATAAGCTGTCATCAAAAATTATCCAGGGAATAACAAATCCATCTTTATGAAAGAAGCCATAGGCATTCCTAGGAGTGTGCCCAGACAAAAAGGGTAGCTCCGAGGCACAAATAATCGACGTTTAAGCAATTCGGCTAGTCTCCCTTCACCCTAACCAATCCAATAATCAAGTTTAACCAGCACAGCACAACTTCGGAGACTTATTATTAAATGGAGATTTCAGAAGACACACCCAAATGCAAAAGCAATGCATCAGGTACGCCAGACGGTGAGGGGTGACCTTTTTCTTGTTTGGGCTAGGGCCATCTTAGCGCAGTTCCCGGCAGAGCTAATGCCGCGAGCGCCAGGGGCCAAGTTTCCCTGGGCGCGTAGATGTCTTCACTGCCGAGAGTTGCTTTCACCCGAAGCTCATAGTTGTTGGTCATATTTGTACCTGAATCTGGTGCTGCAATTAGCGATCTGGTGTGTTTTTTTGTTTCCTCATCGTCCGGCCCTCGTATACAAAACTGCCAAGCGTTGCCTCTGACGGTGGTGACCCATGCCACGACAACGTAAACTTGGGTGACGATGAAGACTCGCCACGCCACTACTTTTTCGCCGTCACTCGACGTAGGTCGTGGCAAAAGACTCAACCCAGGTCATGAACGGTAGCCAAATTTTGCACGGTATTGACGGGTGCGACTGAGCGTGACGTGACGTATCGCTTTTTTTTTATTAAGCGAGTCTCACCGATTGGATTGCCTCATGCAGCCCACGCGTCGGGCACGCAAGAAACCAATTCTTTGACACCCAACCTTGGACCGACTGCTGCGCCCTGCAGTCCCATTGCCTCGCATTCATTCATTCATCCCCATTTTCTCCTCTGAGCTGGTTCCAATCCAGATTGACACGACGAGAACCCTTCACACCAATGCGGCTTAGCAGTGCCGGGATCCTTCCCCAAGCGACAACCTCAGTGGGCCGGTTCCCACCGCTTCAAGGGCGAGCAACGAATCGACCCGCGGCAGGGACGCGTCCTTCCCATGTCAATCCATACCCCACTCGTTCCCCTGACAATTATTTCGGTCAAATCATCCGGAGGGCAATGACGGACAAAAAAGTCCCCGAGGTGCGTCTTTGCGCTGAACGGTTCCCCAATCCACTCACCTGATCTGAGGAATAGGACAGCTTCATAGGCCCCTGTGGTTTGTGGTTGTCATGGGCTTTGTGTAGAACATGGCTAAGATTCTAGCAAAACCTATTGCTCTTCTTGAAAGCGCTGGCTTTGTATTTTATTTAGCACAGGATATCATGGAATTTCCAGTTGATCCCCGGATTCAAAATGTGCTATGGGTTCAAAGTGTGAGAGGTTAATATTTCAATGATCACTGGAACAAATTTATGGATCCAAAAAAAGAACCATAACCACGATTTATTGAAAAATTAAAATAGTGACATTAGTCTGACGCTAAGTACACCTCATCAATGTACCTGCACTTCTATTTATGCCGATACAACCATGATGCATCGAATTCTCTCATTGAGTATTGAGCTAGGTCACGTGAGCAGACCAGGCACCTACCCTATTGCCTCATCATTGGTTGGAACCAACAGTTTGCACGATGTAGTATCAAAGGCGGGTAATAGAAATAGAAGTTGGATCTAATTGATTTCTTATTTTAGACGGCAGGTGATACATCGCTTGTGAGTGCCGATTTAGACCACAAAACCTGACATATCCAATCTCGTCTTTTTGGGATTGAAGAATTGGACTTGCTTCCTCATTCGCCATCGATATCCCAGCCACTGTCAAGATAAAGACTATTCCAGTTATTGCAGACCACATAACAGGTGCCAATTAATTACTACACGGGCTGGTATCAGAATTGATAATACTATGCATGCAGAAGCGGTCACTCGGTGGGACAACTATCGAAATACGTTATTTGCAACGAACTTTCCATTCAAGAACGATGCGCTCCTAGTTGTGTCCCCATGACTACTGTATATATAACCCACAACACTGTGGAACTTTTAGCAGCGCTTATCCTAGTTGTGTCATTAATATTCCCCCCTAGCAGCTACCTTTGTCCCAACAGTCCTTATGGTGTAGATGGTATTTTTTGGTGCTTTATAGAACAGGCGAGAAGGACAAAGGATCCAGCACATATGCGACAACAGACTGGATATCGGACATGTTGAAACCCTCCATATCCTGTGAAAACTCCTCGCTGCTCATATACGCGGCCGTGACAGTTGCTGGATCATCACCCAAGGCGTATTGGCAGAGAGCGACAATTTGTGTATCACTGGTTTCTGGGCGCCAGACGCCGCGGGTGGTGATGTTGAATTTCTTCAGCGAAATGATGTGCTTCCTCCAGATCTCGGCGTATTGGTTGGTTGCATTGACCGTGGCGAGAGTGTAGGTGCGGATTTCAGTAGGAGGCTGTTCCGAGACTGCTCCCGACAGCAGAAGTGAAAAGGCAAAGAGAGAGAGCTTCATGGTGCCTGCGGCTATTCTCAGTAAAGATTTTAGTAATGAGGATGATTGGTAAGTTGGTTGAGGGCCAGAATGTGATAGGAAAACGCGATACACAAGGTCGGCTTTATGTGCAAGCCCGCAGTCCCACGTCGGGATGAGCGGGGGAAGCTTTACCAAATCAGTCGACCTATCCGGGGTGGGGGAACAAGCTTTGCTTGTTCCCGTTGACAGCCAACGTTGGCAATGTCGGTAAAAAGTCAATAGGTCATTGCGGGCCCGAGCTTGCTGGTACTCAGACCAACGATTTTATTTAAAGTTTGACCTGGGCCGATGGAGTGCATCAAGACTAGTTGAGTCATTTACATCAATCGACTGATTTCGGAAGATCCGAACATGTTCGAGAACGAACGGATTTTGGGAACCTTGTCATATCCGCCGATAATTATACCAATTATATACCTTTTGTCTATGTCGCGTCTGAGAAGCAAATATTTTGAATTATTTACATAAGGAAAATCCATCGAGATTAAGCCATTGGTATTTCTCTTTGTTAGGGGGGAAATGCCGTGTACCCGGAGGTCCCTGATTTTAGGCTATAAAAGCATTCCAAACTGGGAGGGAGATTTTCAGATCCCTCAATGGGGCTCTATCGTTATGACAGGGTTCATGCCGGTTTATGCGCCTTTTTGACAGGGACCGAACGGCGCAGCCAATGAGACAGCACTATGTAAGCGGAACAAAGCGGTCACATGGTTCACCGATTGCCAGGCAAGGATTCCGACAGACTGGGGCTCAACGGCGCAGTCAATCAACAATCTGGAAGGCCAACAACCTATCTAAAGGCTTCTTTGATGTCTTAGGCCTGCTAAAATTCTCACCAATAACTCGACTTGGTACTTTAAAGATGTCCGTTGTCAAGCTCCAGTTTTGATCAAAGTCGTTGGTATTTTGGTACCTCCTGACTGCATCAAAGAAGCTTTGCGTTTCGAGATTGAGACTCTAGAACCCCTCTAAATATTTCTTGATAGCCTAAGCAATCAAAATGCTCCGAAGCCTATTGAGAGGCAATTGCAAACGAGTATAGGCGAGATGCAAATGAGAGTCGTTTCTAGAAATAGCTTATGTGACTGCAATCTATATAAGAAAGTGATAGAAGATGAGCTCGCAAAATGCCGTGACAGTGATGGTCAATGGTGAAAAGATGTCGAGAGGTAAATGCATAAATAGATAGAACTTTTAATTGACAAGCTAAGAGCTTCAATACAGCCTATAGCCTTTGCGACTAGTGGCATGACTATATTGTACAGCTATCAGCCCGAGACTCCCAATGGAAGTCCTCAACATATAAGTGGCTAGATAACGTATTGCTCACACAGCGACCGTTTTCTTGCGTCATTTTCTCACTAGAAATTCGTTGGCCTTGGGCTTGTGACTCGAGATCTTCGGTGGACTCTGTGGTGGCGAGTGACATGTCTGTACTGTTCAATGTCACTTCAGACTCATCAACCCTCCTTCGGCCTCTGCTTCTGCTACCAATAGTCTTGAATGAGTGCTTTTGAGGTTTTTGGCCACCATTGTTTCCATTGCCAGCTGGGGAACTTTGATCGCCTATAAAGCGTGGAGCAATATGTGCAAAGAACCTCCGGAGGGTTGGGAGACTGGCACAGATGACAAGAAAATTTGATTCGACAAGACTGCCATGAAAGGATTAGCGAGCCGGTATGATTGCTGAGAGGTTTCTGTAAACTGACACGACAAGGACTGTTCTAGATATTGACCAGCTTATGTCTATAAGTTCCAAGGTTGGAACTATAAGTGCGAGGCGAAGGATGGCCGTTATCAGAGTTCTGATGGCGGATATGTTATTTTTCACGTCCCGATCGTGCAAAGACCGCACTTACAGTGAACCGACGGTAAAAAAAATAAGCAGGCCGATCTTCTGGCGGCGTGGCATCTGTAATCCGACAATCATAGGAATAGGAAGCACGAGTAGGACCAAGTCGGAAACGATGCCCAGCACGGCTGCAGCGACGTAGATAGCCAGTCGATTAAGGCATGTTCCTGGGACTATTAGGTCCCAATTGCGTTGAAATGGTCTACAAGCAAGAATGATGGTGAGGAACAAGGCCAAATTATGGCCGGCCAGGAAAATAAGGACTACCCAGCAAGCCCGCCTCCACCAAACTTTAGGGCTTAGGTGAAAGTAGAAGAGCCCCAATGAAGTCTTGCAGACCCCAGTCATAACAGCAATAAGAATGGGAACAATTGCGAACAACTAGATAAACCGTTAGCATGCGAGTGTAGGATGTTGAATTGTGAGATTTTTACATATCCGGCTGTTTGGAAATTTTTAAGCGGCATCTCCCATGTGTGAACCCCAACTGCTTTAATGGCAAATTCGCCTACCGATACAGTAAGCATGATTTGGTTCGGAAAAATGGAAAGGAGGGCATAATCAATAAATATACCACATTATACTCACGGATTTCGAGTATCTGTATTGTTGTAGACAAGGCCCACCCTATGAAAAGACAAACTGCAATTGTTTTAGTAGGGATAGAAATCAAAGATGTGAGCTTTCCATACCCAGCTGCGCGTCAACTTTGCGAAGAAGTCGTAGTTTTACATATACATATTGCAAAAAGCAAAAAGTTGATAGAGGAGCCCCAATCCCAAAAATGATGTATGCGATAATGTTGTGTTGTTGAGTAGGGTGAGCAAAGTTGACCTTGTAGCCATCGGGCGGTGGCATTAAAACAACGACGCCATCAACCACGGTGGCAGAAAGAGACATTGTGGAAAGAGAGAATACAAGGTGCCTGGTTTAAGACTATTTGACATCTGCTCTGCCAGCGGTGACGAGCTCAGCTCGTCTGTTCCTGGAGTCTGGTCGATGGCAGCCCCGCAGAGAATGCGAATTATTTAACAAAAGGGAAAAGCAGAATGAAAGTGATGTTGGTGGATCAAGGGTAGTAGAAGATTGCGCGAGAAGGTGGGGAATGAAAACCAGGAATATCCAAGTCCGACGGCACGTATTTGGGAATAAGCGCAGATGCATCTTACGGTCCGGGCCAGTGGTCAAGGAGCTGAAACGGACCAGATATAGTTTTATGATCTAACTCACGGGTCACTACTTTCTAACTTCCCAGCCGATAAATGAGCCCGTAGGCTTGAACTGGCAGAGTGACTGGGCTCAAAGCTTCACGATGGTGGATTCCATGTCTGTGCAAACGGCAAAGTGGGCCGAATAACAAAACACCGCACCAATGAGATTCTCAGATCTGATCATCTCCTGACATGTCGGTTTTTAGCGCGCATCAAGTCGGAGCTCTGTTTCAAACAAGTACTATCCTTTCGAAAATCACATCATGCAAGATGCGATGCATCACTTTTTAACCAAATGTGCAGATACGAGTGGGCGGCGCGGCTTTTTCTATTGATTTTATTATTATCATCTTTTTTTCAGTAAAAAAAATCCCAAAAGTCTCCCAGCGGCTCCTGAGTCTTTTGATGCTGCTAGCGCCGAAACGTCAAAGCGCCGGCAAAGAGGGAGCCGTGTTCATTTTTAGCGCCTATCAGATGGGTTGGCCAGGCTCATCAGGGGTGGGATAGCTCCGAGTTCACACCGATTTAATTTGCTGGACTTGGACCGCTAGCTGGGATGGTCTGTTCTATCCAACTAAGTCAAGCCCGCATGTTTGGCACAGTCGTTGCTATGACGAGAGGGGAGTTAGTGCAGGGCAAAAGTATTAAAAATAAAATTGAGGCGCAAGCGTGACAGAAAACTCCAACGACAATAGCAACAACAGCGATGATGATGATGGTGGTGGTGGTGAACAAGATAACGGACTGGTAGGTTGGGCAAGGATATGGAGACTAGACCTCGAGGGGGTTCTTTCTCAATAGAAAAGGTTGATGTTGATGATATATGCCACTGCTCTCAGCGCTCTCGCTCAACAATGCGCATTTTTACTTCGCCAGTTGATAAGTTGGTTTCGATCAGCAATTCTTTCAAGTATCATGGTCAATATCAATACTCAATTTCGGACAGTGTGATGCTAATTTCGTCACAAATTTACTGTGGTAGTCCAATTGGGCTTAATTACTGGCTGGGCTGAATCCCGCATCAGGCGAGCGAGAAGGGACCCTTGTATTTTAAGTGTGGAGTGTGGAGTGGGATTGGTCTGGGCTAACCTCCAACACCCACACTTCCAAGCCCCCTTCCCTACAAGAAAACCACAGAGATCCAAGTCGTCGGCCTCAGGGGTAGCAAGGCAAGTAGCCATGCCCTGCCGTGCAAGAGCCTCTAGTTTCTCACGTGTTGAAGTATAACTACCAAGGCTTTGTGCACAAATGTTTCCAGGCCTGGCCAGTCCCCAGTTTGACTGCTGCCTGAGTCCGGTTTAGGGTAACGAGAGCAGTTGCGTACAATCGCCACAACGTTGCTATGCGTCTTGATAATTTAGTTTCTCGATTTTCAAACTGAGCTCACTGCTTGTTTTCTTTTATTAAAGTAAACATCCTTTGTGCTTGTTGGAGTTTGTAACCGAGCTTATGTTTGATTTAATATAATTACAGTGTCGCTATTCGATAATTACTTCAAGAGCGACACCTCCAATTGGGCCTGACAAAAAGAAGAATTGAGTTAGCACCAGAATGATTTAGTGCGAAGAATGGACACCCACACTCTCTTCTCTATAAGGTAGGTAGAGGGACTACGTGTTGGAGAATTTTCCTAGTGAAGGGGACGAAAAAGTGGTTGTTCATTTCTCAAGTGAAGAGTCAAGTCTACTTTGAGTAGTACATTAATGACTAATGCTAACTAAATAATGTATTTCCACTACCCGAATTCAAGACCAGCTACCAAATATCTCAAGTCACTTTATCCTCTATGCCTACAGCTTGTTCTTTATTCGGAAGTAAATGTACGTCTTTGGGACACAAAAAAAAGAGAAATATGACTAGAAACATCTAAATCTTCCAAGAAGGATCGATGGGGCGGATTGCTGCTAGTAAATGGCAGGTGGCGCGCTGGGCAGACAGCGACGGACAAAAATGATGCGCCACCTACTCTAACTTTGGGATGTTCGTTGAATCACATCATAGAGAACACTGGATATTAATTAAGTAACTGTGAATTGAGCACACAGTAAAAATGTATGAACAACTATTGAGACATGTTTAAGAATAGAAATTAAATTTTTATCACGGCCTCGCCTTTTTTAAACCCGCTTTGGAGGGCTTGGGCGTTGAGATTGATTGTCTTGATGTGAGAACCATGTAAGGTTCATAGCTGATCAAGTTCAGCCATCAGCCTCAGCCAAAGTCGATCACAGATCGTCAACCAAGGGGCTGGGTCCTTGGGGCATTCCGATGCGATCTTCAAAGTGCATTCTGAGGGCCTCGACGCGTCCGCGATCAGCCATGAAACGCATGTACTCGGCAGAGTTGGTCGTGTTCATCCCGAGAATGCCGGGGTATCCTTCGGGGGCAGGAATGTCGCCTCGCGCACTCCACTGCGACATTCCGTTCTGAAACTGGTCGCTCAGGAGAAAGTTGCTGAAGAGCTTGGCGCCTTCCGGGTGGGGGGCATCCTTCATGATGGCAACAGATCGGGGCCAGCTGACAAAGTTGCCCTGCACCGGGAAGGACACGTTGAGAGGGCTAGATGATCTCAGGCCAGTGGATGCGGTGAACGAGACGGTTTCCGTGCTGTTCTCGTTTCGCAGGACGGCCAGGGGAGAGCCTGTGCCGCGGACCCAGCGAGGGTTTTGCTTCAACAGGGCGTCAAACCACTCGTAGCCATACTGCTGCATGCTGAAAGTGCATTAGTCAGTGTTTTCAGTTCAAACTTGGATGCTACTTACACCAGGTCGAAGATGTAGGCGATGGCGTCGTCATCGCTTGGGTGAGTGAGGACCAGCTTGTCCTTGTACTCGGGCTTCAAAAAGTCGGGCCACTCACGGGGAGGGTTCTCAAGCTTCTGGCTGTTCCAGATGGTGGACCACGCATTGATGGCGAAGCCGTAGTAAGCCGCGCGAATGTGACGGAAGGGCGCAAGCACCTTGTAAAAGTTGTGCGGGGCATAGTGCAGCAGAGAGCCCTCCTGCTCCCACCTTGAGTAGTCGTGGAGTGCCTGGAGGATGATGCTGTCCACTTGAACATCGCTCAGAGCAATCTGGCGATCCAGATTGACGCTGTGGTACTTGGAGCGGTTGACAGTCACATTGAGCGTCATGCCAGGGAATCGAGTTTCAAAGGCTTGCTTGAGGCCAGCTTGTTGAAGGACCTCGTCGCCTCCATGCCAACAAGTGACCACGCCGCCTTCGGCCAGTGCAGCCTGGTAGATTTCTTCAATGGTTCGGTTCTCGTTGATCTGGGGAGTATTAAAGCCCAGGGTGATGTCGGCCGAGACCATTTTCTGGGCTAAACTAGCAACGGAGAAGAAGTTATAAGCCTTCATGTTTGCAATGAAAAATATCAAAGAATGAGTGGTGAGCGGGATTGAACGAGAGCGAATGATTGTCTGGATACAAGGAAATGATCAGCATTCAAGCCCGAGTCTTGCTCACTTATAGGAAAATTCGAATATGACCCTGAACAGTCTAGAAATTGTTACTTCTAATCTAAAAGACTATGCTACGTGAGTTTTCGTTATTCCAGAAACAATTTTCGCCGTTATATTACCCTTTTCAGCTATGAACAATGCACAAAGTCTGTTGTAGATGACGCGTTCAAGCGGTGCAAATAAAAGACCGTGGGTCCGCGGCGATAAACCTTTCGGTTAGCGGCAGCTTATGCGTGGCTGAGCTATGGATCAAAACGCTAAAGAAGCTTAAATCAAACCGGAACTCGACCGTGTGATCGCCCACTGCCTTAAACTTACTAGCTGGGGCTCTGGGCCATACAATTAGGCAATCTTTTGCCGAAAATTCGTATTGAATAACATACCGCCGGGTCTATCATAATTCCCGCCTCTATAAACAAGGCTGTAATAATACACGTACTTGTGTCTGCCGATTAAAAGCTTACCCGGTGACAAAATAGGAAAGACAAAGCGCTATGACGACGAATCTTAACATTGTATTCTATGATTGAATTATTTTGTACTGTTAGTTTTCTAGGCCGACGTCACCTGTGTGAACCTTGATTTGAGACTATTCTTACTGGCTCTCGGGAACCGTGACGAACCCGGCGGGCGATCTGCCATTTGGAATCAATTCTCTTCATTTTCAATTACGTGAGGTGTGGCTCATGCCATACGTATGCAACATGTAGGTTATGCGCAGAATCTTGTTTCTAATGCGCTGGGCAATCAAGGTCGAGTATTATTTAAGATGAGGAAGGCACCTCTACAATATCTTATCATAGCTATCGCACGAATCCTTTGACTCTTTAGTGCATTCATCGGTGCATGCACTGGTACAAAATTGCCCAGCATGACAAACTCCTACCTTTCCATCTTTACTCTTTACCTGGCCACTGTGGTAGCTAAACAGTGGAACAACACTGGCAAAGGCTCGATTTTGTTGGAAGAATCGTTCAGCTTGGATTACCCAGAGCTAGACAGGACCATGTGAGTAAAGTCGCTTTGTCTTGGTTTTACAGTCATCTGACAAGAATTAGCGGTTCGGCACTTCCCGGTATGATGTCCCAAATCTTTGGTTCATGTCCGCTACCTACTCACAACCTTGCCCAGGACAGACATATGCAGACATGTTAAACAACCTCGCTGATATCCACAACCAACGCATACGTTGGATGGATGAGACTGGTGTGGATTACATGGTCCTTTCGCTGACATCCCCTGGTATCCAAGGCGTGTCCGATGTGGCGCTTGCTGAAAGACTCGCGACGCAGGCCAACAATGACATTGCAGCCGCTATTGCCAACAACACTGAAAGGTTTGGAGTGTTTGCGGCCCTGTCAATGCACAACGCAACCCAAGCTGCTCTTGAATTGCGTCGCTGTGTTGTAGACCTGGGCTTTCACGGTGCTCTGCTGAATGACTTTCAACAAGCGGGTGACGACAATAGTGAGTATTTCACACTCATCCTTTGAATTTTGAATTGGAGAATATAAGCTAGGTCCAGATTAGAGTGGCAAACAGGCAGAGAAGGAGCATGAAAGACCCCCTTGGTTTATCAAATTTCAGGTACCCTTCTCTATTACGATACTCCCGAGTATGATCCTTTTTGGCAAATGGCCGCCGAGTTGGATGTCCCTGTATACATGCATCCAAGACCGCCCACGTCCCAAATGACTAGAATTAACTTCGCCCATGCGCCTTGGATGCTCGGGCCATCCCACCAATTTGCCGTCACCCTGTCCAATCACATGGTTGGCCTTTGTACCAACGGAATTTTTGAGCAAGTTCCCATCGCGGCACATTTGCGGCCAACCCTATCTCTAAATTCGTGCATGGTGCTAACGGTACGAAAGTCGGTTCCCCTCGCTCAAGGTCATCGTTGGGCACATGGGAGAAAGGATCCCGAGCGATTTCTGGCGCATCGACGAGAGTAAGTAGTCACTTGCGACATTCACAAGCCCCATACTGACAAAGACACAGTGCTTGCTCGCAGGGTCCCAGAGGGCATCCCCATGCAGCGGCCATTTTCCTCATACTGGCGCACAAACATTTGGGAAACCACAAGCGGCAACTTTTGGACCGATCTTCTGGATTTTCACAACAGTGTACTCGGCGAGGATCGCATCCTCTATTCCGTCGACTACCCTTTTGTTATGATGCAACAGGGGGCGGATTGGGTGGAAACGTTGCAGCAAAACGAGACGGCCAAAATGGACTTCATCAGAAACCGCGCTGCTCAGCTTTTGAAGCTCGACTCTTGAGCGAAACTTGATTTTTCATGTCGAATTTGACACGTCAGCAACTTGGATGGCAGGCACAGCTTGGATAATATCATTCTTAGCTGTATTGTTACAGACTCTACCAGAATTATATACAAATTTGCAAGGAATCGCAAACCACCGCTTCAGAACGCTCATGGAAGAGGAATTGACTGGGCATGGTTGATGAACAGCCCCTCGGGGTCATAGACTGCCTTGATCTGCTTCAATCGCTCATAGTTGGCACCGTAAAGACGAGAGCTCCACTCGGCCTCGGTCAGTTCCGTATCAGCATAGTTGACGAAACCTCGAAGGGAAGCGCCGCCGTCTGTGAGAGATTTCTCAAAGGGCTGGATCAAACCCTTCATGTATTCCGGACCATCAGCAGGATAGTTTCTGGCGTCAACAGAGTTGGCTTCCCAGCGGATCAGCCACAGGTTCTTTCCATGGGCGTAGGCAGTGTCCGAGTCGGCAATGTCACGAGACACGCCACCCCAGAGGTCGAGGAATCCTGACTTCCTCAAATCGGTGCGGTTAAAAGCCAAAGTGGTGCTGCTGTAGAGGATCTTGGCCTGTTCGACGGTCAAGGGATGGTCGGTAGTGGTTGTCAGGGCCTGAGTATAGAAGGCCCGGCCACCGAGAGCACCACCGCTGGGGTGGTTCATGCCAGGGCCAGCGACAGCGACTTCCATGTCCCAGAACGGGAGCTCGGACTTTCGGATGACAGTTTCGTTACTGAGAGCCTTGAGGCTTTTGACTAGGGGTGCAATGACCTTGTCAAACTTGGCTGGGTTGCCGTAAAAGTAGCCAGCCCCAGTGTATGGAGGAGCAGACAGGCTCCAGCGGAGAGCGACCTCATCTGGGCACTTGCGGCTGGTTGCGTAATCCTGAATAGCGACCAGAGCCTTGGCAGCAACATCAACAGAAACGTTACCGATGGAGAGGGTAAAGTTGACGGCACGATCAAACTCGGGCTTGTGTGTCTGGGTAGTCATGGAAAGAATGATGCCGTAGGAAGCTCCCGCACCTTGAGCAGCCCAGAAGAGGTCGGATCCCCTGGTGGCGTTGACAATGGTTCCGTTGTACAGCATGTACTCGACCGAGACGAGATTGTCCATTGGGGTACCGAAAAGACGAGATGTGCTTCCAAAACCACCGCCAATGCTGGAGCCGGTGACACCAACGTGAGCACCACGAACATGGGGGATGTGACGGCCAGCCGCGTCCCAAAGATGTTTCACCACCGGGCCAACGTGAGAGCCTCCGCCAAAGGTCAAGTAGGTGCTTGACTTGTCGTAGGTGACAGAGTCAAAGGCAGCCATGTTGATAACCAGGTTTCCGGGGTCGCCAAAGCCATAGCCCTGGAAAGAGTGGGCAGGACCAAGAGCAGAAGCCTTAACAGAGGCATTGCGAGCGCAGTCGAGGGAGAGGGCAACCTGGTCCTTTGTCTCTGGGAAGGCGATGCACGCTGGATCAGGCTGGATTCGCTTCTGGAACTGCACCGTCTCATTGGCCCACGTGCTATCAGAGCTCACAATGCTACGCACGCCAGCCGTGGTCAGGCAAGACCGCAGATTTGCGGCAGACGACGTGCCATTCTGGGCGGTGACAAACGACGGGGCAAGACAAAGGAGCGAGGCAACGGCGAAGCGTCTAAAGGAGGAGCGAGACTCCATCATGGCGGCTTACAAGGGAATGACAAGAAGCGAATAAAAAAAGGAGGAAGCAGAGCGAATGATGCCGTGATGGGCCAAACCGAGTCGCTTCGCCATCATCTTAATATCAGGACGTCTAAACTTTGTACAGTGGACATGATCTCAGCGCTGCTGCTGCCGTAAACTCCGCCACGCCGACTCATGAATCCGGCCGGTTTCACAGCAACTCTATGCCGAGTCCTCCGGGCTCAGATTGGCCTCAACGAAGGGAAAAGTCTAGAAGCCAAGGGCTTGGCCAGCCTTATCTGCAGCGCCCATCAGCGGTCGACACCCCCTGCACAACTTGGCGGAGTAGACGCTAGCGGCGCGTACCCCACTGGAAACGACCCGAACTCCGGCGGGAGCTGCTGGTCCCTGAAGCTTGGCTGTTTCATTGCAACGCTGGCTCCCCCACGTCCGGGCGGCGGCGGGCTAGCACAGGGTATTTTTCCGTCCCTACAGAGGCGTTTCCGTCGCACGCGAGCCCCCCCCGCACCAGCTAGCCGACGGGTAAATGACAGCTGTAGTTCATCCACCAGTTCCCCAGCGGCGCCCAATCGCCAGCGCGGGCACACTGCTATAAAGTTTGACCCCTGGCCCCCTTCAATTTCCGCATCCACCGGTCCCCCGTACGAAGTCTAGTTTTATGCATGAATTCGAACTGCGCGTATTTCGTACTCGAGGAGCCTTGTTGAGGTGTCATTGCTGATAAATTTGCCCGGCGGTGGTGAATTGGTTCGAAATCTGCCAAATCCAGGACGATTGTCAGGTTCAGTCACTCACTCACTAGCTAACACACTCATTCATTCACTCACTCATTCACATCCATTCTTTTTTCTCGGGTTTGAGAACTGCAAAATGCGTCTGTCACGTTCCATCGCGGCTTCTGCGCTGTGCGTCTCGTCGTGCAGCGCCGTCACCCTTTTCGCAGCCGACTCGGGCGGCAACGTCACCACGCTGCATCTTGATGGATCCAGCAGCAACCACACGCTTTCCGTGTCGGCCAGGACGTCCGAGTGCGAGGCCAATCCCTCGTGGCTCACCCTCGACAGCGCCAGCCGCGTGCTCTACTGCCTCGACCGCGGCGGCACTACCTCGACATCGGGATCGCTGAACTCCTTTTCCATCGACGGGAGCGGAGCCTTGACTCGTATTGCCCGCGTTAGCGCCCCTCTGAGCGGCGTGGCGGGTGAGATCCTCACCACCTCGGGCGGAGCACGGGGATACATTACAGCTTCGTAGTATGTGAAACAAAGCCAATTGAGCTACGAGTGCAAATGCTGACCTGGAATTTTGCAGCAACCGAAGCACAGCGGCCGTTTTCGCCCTGGGCGAGGCTGGGGCGCTCCCAGGCACTGGGCCGCTGCAGCAGATTTTCCCCAATCTCACCGAAACGGGACCAGTTGCGTCTCGACAGGACAGGAGCTATCTTCACCACGTCATTCTTGACCCCACCAACAAGTTTGTTGTTCTTCCCGATCTCGGTGGCGACAGGTGCCGCGTGTACACATACAACAAAAAGTCTGTGGCCCCCATCAAGGAGGTGGGCAGCTTGGTGGCTGATCCCGGCACCGGCCCCCGCCACGGATTCTTCCGAGTCATGGACAACGGCGAGACCTTCTTCTACTTCAACGGCGAGCTTTCCCAGAAGGTGTACTCGTACCGTGTCAAGTACACGTCCAACAGCCTCAAGTTCACAAAGGTCTTTGAGGTTCCCGCCATCAGCGCCGACCTGCCCGCTACCCAGGCCCCCACCAGCGAGATTGCTATGAGTGTGAGTTGTGATTGGCCGCCTAGTATTCTTGTCCAAGAGAGTGGGACGAAAATCCGATGCTAACCTTTGCTCCACTTTAGCCTGACGGCCGTTTCCTTGTCGTGTCCAATCGCGAAAAATCGTTTCGCGACTCACCTATTTTGGGGTCCGGTCCTTCAGACACCCTGTCCACCTTTGAGATCAAGGAAGACGGCACCCTCGTCCTTGTGCAGCTCGCTCCTTCCGGTGGCTGGTCTCCACGCCAGTTCTCCTTCAACAAGGCCGGAGACAAGGTTGCTGTGGGCCACCAGAACAACAAGACCGTCGTCATCTGGAAGCGGGACGTCGAGTCCGGAAAGATTGTTCTAGAAGAGGAGGGTGGCAAGATCGGTCAGGTAACTCTGACTGGCGCTGTCGTAGCCACCATCTGGGACGAGTAGATGAGCGGAAAACAAACAAAAATACGAACACACTAAAGAACGGAGCGACCTGCTCCGCAGCGTTCGGCAGATGTTTAAGGTTAAGATGATTTTCTGAGTTTCGGACCCGCGCACCGAGATTTCCGAAAAAGGGTGCGATACGAAGCTTTGATTCCAAAAACTTGTACGATATATACATATAGGCGGAGAATGATTAATCTAAAAAAGCTCGTTCCAGCGCATCAGGTGACTGAGTCGAGACCCGAGTCAGGACAAGAAACTTTTGCAAAGCCAAGACCAGTAACCTGGTGAATGAATCTAATGTCCTAAAGCAGCCAGCTTGGCTACCTCTTCAGCGGCAGCGTAGCGACCACGACGCTTTTTAGCTTGGTCGCCGAACGCTCTTGCCCTCTGCTTCATTGAGTCTTCCTCGCCATTGCTCGCCAGGACTTGGAGAAGAGCTGACGCCAGGCATTCTGACGACCAGTCCGGGCTTGTCTTCTGGCAAGCCCAGACGCCAATCCCGAGGTACTCGACCAATTGAGCGAAGTCGTACAGATCAACCCAAAGTGGAAGAATCATCTGCGGGACCCCTCCGCTGTTTTCTGTTAGTAGAAAAATTCAACAATCAAGGCTAGGATAGCCAGCATAGATACTCACCCTAAAGCATCGTGGAAGCCTCCCGCTCCGCCGTGATGAACAGAAGCGACTACGGTATCCAGAAGAAGCAGCGATGGTGGTTCGACCTCAAGCCACTTTTCAGCTCTAAAGCGATCTGAAAAGGAGGAATCCACGGAGCGTAAAAAGGTGTCATCAACTCCTTCTGCTAGATTAACTTTCCACAACACCTGCACCTCAGTCTGGCGGAGCACTTGCTGGATGGCATCCATCATGGCCCTCGCCTGTTGTTCAGTGTAAATGTAGTGAGAGCCGAGCACAATCACCACAGTCGGCGCTCTCTTGACCCAATTCACAAGATCGCCATCTTGGTCGTCTTTTCCAACCCCGGCGAAGTTGATTGGGCCAGTGCTCACAATGTTGGATGGGGGATGATCGAGCTTGACGTGCGCTCCAGGCAGGGTCTGGGTTATCCACGGGACATGGGGTTTGTACAGGCCCATAAAGTCAAGGGGTTTTTTAATACCTTTGCGCTTAAGCGCATCCTTGCGGCCACCAGCACCAATGGTTGAGAGCATGCAGCGCATGATTTCAAAGTTGAGATAGATATTGGCGGGAATGAGATGCCAGGGGACAGGAAACGGGTATCCGGATGCCGTCCTATTAAAAAAACATGTTAAGTTGTAATCGGCGGAGAATTCTGAAGCAGCCCTTACGCGGGGTATTTCCATAGCAAACTCATAGACTGCTGCGTCACCGGCACAATACCGGACAGAACGTTGGGCGTAAGGATGGCGTGGGCACGGTTCATATCCCGGGCAGCATCAACTGCCGGGTTCAGCAGCATGTCCAAGACGACGATTGCCGGATCCACATGCTCGATTAGTTTTCTGATGGACACGTACAAAGCGTAGTACTCGTCCGTCGACCACGGAGACAGCCCATTCTGTATGATGTAGCAGAAACCCTTTGCTGATGCCAGCCCGGGAGGATGGACCATCATTTCACTTCCGACGCCCTCGGACAGGGGCGAAGCCTCGCTGTAGCTTCGCCCCGCGAGCGGGTGGAAGACGATGGGCTCAGCTGCAGGCGCGAGAGAAGACGTTCGCTTGATCCTGTCGGCAACCTTGGGGAAGGATGCGTAGTGGACTGTTGCGTGCGGGTGCTTCTCGAGCAGGGCATGCGCCGTGGCCATGTGCACATTGGAGAGGCCGTACGGCTCGCTTGCAATGAAGAGCACAGAGTTGTTCTTCCCTCGGAGCGGCGGTTCAAGTGTGGCTTCTGGTGCTCGCGACAGCCAGAAAGCCGCCAGCGCCGCCACCAGCGCCAATAGGGCACCATAGCCGTAACGACTTCGGCTGGTCATAATGGAAAAGGCAAAAGGCTCCAGCCGAAATAGAGGGACGGCCCGTCAAAAGAGGCTTTGTGACGTGATAATCTAGTTGTGTCTCAGAAAATTGCTTTGGGCCCACACGTAGTGTAAATTAGCAACACAAGCCTCTCCCTAATTAGGATTAGGTTGCATCGATGAGTTGAGCGAGCCAATCCAATTGGGTGTTAAATTTGGCAAAGGGGTTGTATTGTAGAGGGTTTATAAGAGTGGCATTTGCATCAGGGATGACCTATGGAGATCAAATGACCTTTTGAATCAAATCCAATTTTCTTAGCCTTGTGCATCTAACATTCCAGGATTTTCACTTCGTGATGCATCAAGTTGCCTAGAAATTCTCACCATTGTTCATGTAACACCAGTTCTTTCTTAGTGAATCAATTTGCCAGCTTCTGATTACTTGATCGTCCGCATCACATCCGGTTATACTAGTCTTCTATCTACGAATAGCTAGCTACCGGCTCGCCCAAAACATCCAAACAGGGTCTGATGCCCAAACCAGGCGCATCAGGTGCCGTAACGCGCCCGTCGCGCACTTCAAAATCACCATCTGCCGTCTTGCCCACAATCATATCCCGGCATTCCAAGATGCATCGCAGGTTCTTCTCAGGAACAGTCTGTGCCAAATGAACAATGGCAGCAAAGGCAATATCCGAGCCAGTCGTCTCCTGCACACTAAAGGTGTAGCCTGCTGCCACACAAATATCCCGCTGGCGTTGTCCACGCGTCAAGCCTCCATTCTTGGAGATTTTGTACCCGATACCCTCAGCGGCATCATCGGCGATGAGCTGCACCACCGAGGCTTCGTCAGTCGCCAGCTCATCAAAAATGATGGGAATGCTGGTTCTCCTTCGCAGAGACTGGCATTCTTGTGCTGTAGGGCAAGGGGCCTCGAGCACAAAGTCCAGTCCTTCAGGGAGCAGTCTCAGCATGCGCAAGGCAGTCTCGACAGATAATCCGCCGTTGGCATCAACGAGGAAGAACTCTCCAGGCTGTTTATCAGCCAAGGATGCAGCGATTCGAGCCGCATCTGCAGCAGGTTCTCCATCAATCTTGATCGAGTGGCCGACGTAACCGCGTCTGCGGTGTGACGCAACACGCTCCCGCATTTCTTCTGGCTCGCCAACGTAGATGGATGAGATGATGGGCAGCTTGACATTGGTTCGGCCTCCCAGCAGCTCGCAAACTGGAAGTCCGGCCCATTTGCCTAGGATATCCCAGCAGGCGACGTCGAGTGGAGTCTTGGCATGCAAGTGACCGATCAGGGCATCGTCCATGGCGTCGTTGATGCGGTCTACTCTTCGAGGATCCAATCCGATTAATTTGGGAGCGATCTATGCAATCCCCGCTCTCACACCGAGGGTGTGAGAGGCCACGTAGGCAGAGCCGAAAGGCGTGCTCTCGCCCCAGCCCTCGATTCCGTTTTGCGTAGTGATACGAACGATGGTAGCATCGAAGCTAGTATATTCGCGCCCGGCAGAGAGCCGGTAGACGCCACCAGCGTAGGGCAACGTCACTTGAAATACATCAATCCGGGCAATTTTGAGCTCAGATATGTTGGTCAAGGTATAAATATTGGATTAAGTGCGAGTTTAGGCTTGAGAATGCGTTTGAAATACAGGGTCCATGTGATTTCACGTTGGGTATGGCTTTTGATTTAATTGTTGCTTTTATATATCGTGCCTGACGTTGGCAACTTGAGTTCTGCATTTGATGCCGAGATGCCGATGCTTGTTCCCAATATCTAGCGTCTTAATACTGGTTTGAAATTAGGCCCATGTGTTCTCTTTTCATATTCCTCATTCGGCAACACTTTGCAACTCGTGATCGGGATATCCGATCCTAGCGATAAGAAATCGCGTAGTACGTGTGCGACTGACTACCCTATATCAATTGAAAAAAAAAACTGCTGAAAGGGACATTCTCATACTGTGCCCTTTACATCTCTTTGAGAAATTCCACGTGGTTGAGTTTTGATTTGATGTGCACTTATCTATTGCCCAGCTCTTACCCGTTTCCTAGTTGATAATTTTGCATCAGCCCATGGCTCATTGAGACATGCGGCCATTATCCGCATTGAATCTATGTCAATGAGCTCAATTACTTGACCACGACGTGATTTATTACATTTATGCTCACACAATTGACTCAGTTCTGTTCCCTCAACCTGTGTGACTTTGGCAGGGCTGTTTATCTAGCTTCTTCTATAGCGCGAGGGCACTGAGGCTCCGCCTCAGGGCGATAGCCCACCATCTGGTAGTGCTTGGTGCATTATGACTCTAGCCCGTTGTGGTTAATTTTTAGAGCCCCCCTCGACCCCGCGCACGGCTTCAAAGCCGATCCAGCTTGATGAAGAAATATTCATGAGTACATGTGGCGGATACCCCATCTTTACACTTTGATAATGCGATAAAGACTCTTTTATTAACCAGAAGCTACCTAGATGTATGATTACTAATGCCATATCAGTAGTATTTACCCCGCACGTGTTAATAATGCAGTTTGATCTGAAAGCTATTGACTCGGATGGTGGGGCCGACCTGTCACCATAAGAAGTCGACGAGATGTGATGTTGTCCAAGCCATACAAGTACATACCGGCGCAGTTTTAAATCAGACTCAAGACGATATCAAAACCTCTTTTCTGAAAAATTCTCAGATAACTGCTTTATTCGTCGTCGCATAAACCTCATCATGGCTAGCCCTTTGCCCACCCACCGTCGTGTTTATCGCTGCACCGACGACTATACTCCCGGAACGGCAAAGGTCAAGCTCGTCACCGAGCCCTTGCCTCTGCCCTTGGCCCCGACCGAGATTTTGATCAAAGTCTATGCCGTGGCACTCAACTACAGAGATGCCAACATTGCCAATGGCGGAAACCCCTGGCCCGTAATGCCGAATATTGTTCTGGGCAATGACGCTGCTGGCGAGATTATCGCCGTGGGCGACAAAGTCAAGGCCTTGGCCGTGGGCGACAAGGTTGCCCCCATCACAGATACTAAAAACATTACTGGGAGAGAGCCAGGTCGATCCTGGCTTGCTGCGGACGAGGATGGTGTCTTGGCTGATCATCTCGTGTTTGATGAGGAGAAAGTGGCCAAGCTGCCTCTATACTTGGATTGGATCAACAGCAGTATCATTCCCTGCGCAGGTATCACTGCCTGGTCCGCCGTAAAGGATGTCGGGATTGGCAAAAGTGTTCTCATTCAAGGTGCGCCTGCTGCTGCTCTCTGAAATCTCCAACTGACGTGTCCGAGGTACCGGTGGCGTTGCCATGTTTGCTCTGAAGCTGGCCCAAGCTTCCGGCCTCAAGATCATTCTCAGCTCTTCCAGCGATGCGAAAATCAAGAAGATTCAGGACGAATTCCCGAGCTCGCCTATTTTTGGCGTCAACTACACTAATCCAGAGTGGCACAAAGAGGTTCTTAAACTGACAGACGGCGTTGGGGTTGATCTTGTTGTTGAGAATGGAGGAGCCAGCTCGCTGGTGCAGAGTGTTGAGTGCACACGCCGCGGCGGCATAGTCAGCGAAGTTGGATATCTCGGTGGCCAGGATCCTTCCAAACTCGAGCAGTTGCTTCCATCAATTATAGATCGACGTGTCATAATCAGGTAAGAACTGGCCTCAGTTGAGCATCCTGTTGAAATGTTAACGCTGGCGACAGAGGTATCAATGCGGGATCAAGACACGACATGGAGGATCTCTGCGCAGCTCTAAACGCAACCAAGATGACTTTTGACGACATTATCGACAAGATTTACAGCTTTGACCAAGCTGAGGAGGCAGTTCAATATCTTTGGGAGGGCAGGCAGATTGGAAAGCTGGTTATCCGGGTGTAGATCAGACAGATACATCCAAGCGAAATACCCAACAGCTGAATCTTCTATTTCTGAATCAATTGTATTGGCAATATCAGTTTGCGTTTCTTACACAATAGCACATTGCAAACCACCACACTTGCTGATTACATTAATCCATGCTCCTTTTTCTCCATTGCTGCTCAAGTGTTCCTGGCCTTTGATCTCTTCCGAGCAGTTTATCGTACACGATTTGTATGTTGGCAATCAATCGTCTGAGCGATCTCTGACTTGAACCCACATGTCCGAAATAGCAAAGAGGCCCAATAAATTGCGCGTATTCCATGGATTTTCCGGGTTGATGAGTGCCAGGTCAAAGTTTCGCACTGTCTATGATTCAAGTTAGCAATCGGCGGACGAGCACAAGGAATGCGGACTGGATATGACCTCGAATATTATTTTCCCAAGCTCCATCTGGGCAACTGGCTTTCCAAGACACTGAAATCTACCATGGCCGAATATCAAGTCATTCGTGCGAAGCATGGCGGCGAGCTTGTCGGCGTCGTCCTCAAACCACCGCTCTGGCCGAAAGACATTTGAATCCTGGCCGTATACCTCTTTGCTGCGATGCATCGCGAATGCCGAGTATCCGATGCAAGCGCCTCCAGGCAAAAATACACTCTCCCCGTCAACTGTGACGTTGTCGCCGCCTGCCGGTATGTCGCGCACAAAAATGTTTGCAACAGGCGGTCGGATTCGCAATCCCTCCCGGATGACGGCCTGCAGATATGGGAGCTGCTTCGTCTGAGCCATCGAAATGAGGCCCTCTCCCGACCGCGGTGCCCTGCCGTCCTGTATAGCTTCATCCACTTCGCACTGGAGTTTGGCATATACACGGGGATTCGTTAGTAGATAGAGAAGCACACCGCGGATGCCGCCTGCGGTAGTATCAGAACCTGCAAGAATTTGCTCTAGAGCTTCGGAGCGGAGTTCGTCGCCCTCCAGGCCATGGCGAATGAAGGATGCCAGCATATCGGATCTTTTGTCTGTAGGATTCTTGGCCCTCTCATCGACGTGGCGGAAGCACGCAGCCATCATTTTACCAAAACCATTGTTATCCCTGGGCGATGGAGCGATGAACCTGCCGATAAAGGGAGACTGAGCAAGCCAGCTAAAACCCATGGCGAGGGCGTTGTTAGCAATGGCAAGTCCCTCTTCGCTGGACTGGAGGTACTCGTCCACATCTGAATCGCTCTCCAGCATCCCAAATTTGGCCCCAAAGCCTACGCTGCTAATTACGTCCAAGGTGAAGTATTGAACCTTCCGGGCCAAATCCATGGGCACCACATTATTGCCAGTTGAAATGTACTTGGACCGTATCAGATGGAGGAATTCTCGGAGGGTTTTGTCGACAGACACTTCAAGATCGAGGTTTTCCCTTCCAGAATACTGTTCCATCGTGTCAGTGGTTGAATTGGAGGTGCGTGTGGGTCACAATGCATACACCTGGGGCCATCTGCTTCCTCCGCTTTTCGTGCTTCTCGTTGTCGGTTTGGGAAAAGACATTGTCTTTTCGGTACTCTATCCGGCATGCATTGTAGTACCAATCAGAACGCTTGTATGCAGGGTGGTTGTTCACATGAGCCCAAACTGTCGGAGATGAGGTGATGAGCACTGTCGGCGCAACTCGCGCAATGGGACCTGGCGGGGGGATTCTGTGTCAGTAGCATGGAAAATGACCATGTGAAAGTGAGAAGGAAAAAAAAAAGCAAACATACCATATTTCTCGCTGACCTCCGCATACCATTCGTGGCAAGCGTATCTGAGCAGAGCCTTGGTGTGTGGCCAGCCTGAAAAGCCGCTCAGCGGCGGGCCTTTGAACTGACTGAGCCTCGCGTAGACAACAATCTTGTTTATGAGGTAGAAGACGGCGAGTACACCAAGAATCGGCAGCGCCTGGTCGCCCAGGGAGATCAAGAGGCCCATGACGAAGCAGCCAACGAATGGACATGTGAGGCTCAAACTGCGTTTTGAACTGGGATCCTACGACAAATGGGCGGGTTCCATATTAATAATTGCGTCAAAGTGTCTCAGTGTGGCTGCTCCAACCCCGCAGTTATTCCCTTTGAAGGGGGCTGGGAAGCCCAACATGCATAAGCTCGCTACCCAGGTCCAATGAGGGCGCGCTGATGTCTCTGGCCAGCTGTAGTGGCTTCGGTACACAAATAAAGATGCGGTTGATAGGGATTTTGGGGGTTTGCTCCCGAGCGCATTGGGGAATGGGGGAGTCAAGGAACATGGGTGTCAACGTCAAATGGTAGCTTGGTGGCGATTGCGACTTGGAGAAAATGGTCTGGGCTTCTGTCATATGTCTTAGCATAGCCATGGCGTTGCTGTCATGGAAAGAAATGCTTGGCTGTTCGGAAGCTAAATTGACACTACTTTGGCAAGGTCTATGCCTGTCCATCCGTGGCAGGGTCATATGCATGCGCTGGTAGCAGACGGGAATTGCCTGACTGGTGGTCAGCCATGGCCGTGGTGGATTGTGATTCATCAGTTTCAGCTTAGTGATGATATGACATTGCCATGATTGGTGAAAAGCATCCTTGCTGCAGCACCCGGCGGGTCTGGAATCGATCGCTTATATTGCGCAGGTTTGCGCTCTAAGAGCACCGGTTCATCTATCCACTCACCTCCAACCGAAACGCTCGCGTAGGTAGCACGGCTGCCCTCCCACGTGTCCGGGAACCAGCACCGAGCCCGCTTGCACTGCAACGCGCAGTCGCGCCAGCCATCATGTCTAGCCCAAAGAGCCCAAGGAGCCAAAAGAGCCCGAGTGCGGCGCCGCAGTCCCCGGAACATCCGGACGAGCCGGTCGCCGACACCGAGGCCCCTCCCATAAACACGCAGATCCCATATGTAGGCGATGCATCTGTGCCTAAACCACATCGAGTTGCTGTGTTGACCGTGCTCTTTTCCAGAACGAAGATGACGATAACGACTCGGCCCTTGGCGACAATCACAGGTTGGCTCAAATAGGCATAATCCCTACCCTTACTAGCATGCCGGCTGAACCTAATTTGCAGCATTGCTTCCTCCACCACCTCTCTCACCGATAGCATCCTCGAGTATCGCCAAATTCACGGGAGAACATTCCAGAGTTCCAAAACGACAGAGTACTGGGGCCCCAATGATGACCAGCAGAACAATGGTTTAGATATAGCCCATCACTTTATCACCCTGGTGCAGGGCGACAAGCTGTTTGAGGCACCCATTGCCAAGAACCCATCCAAGATTCTCGATGTAGGCACGGGAACAGGTTTGTCGAACACCTCCAATTTGAATTTCAGGTCATTAAAATGAAGCAGGAATTTGGGCCATCGATGTTGCAGACGATTTTCCGGGTGCAGTGGTGATAGGCACTGATATAAGTCCAATTCAACCAACTTGGGTGCCTCCGAATTGCCGGTTCGAAATCGACGATGCGCAGCTGGAATGGACATTTGCGCCAGACTCGTTTGATTTCGTGCACATCCGAGCCCTCTACGGAAGCATTGATGACTGGACAGAGCTTTACCGACAAGCATTTGGAGCAATAAAGCCGGGCGGGTGGATTGAAGATTTCGAGCTGAACATTACCTTGCATAGTGATACCCCATCCATCAGAGACGACCCAGAGCACATCTTCAAGCAGTGGGCCAGCGTGTTTCTCGAGGCCATGGACCGTATTGGTAAAACAGGCCGCATCGGGCTGCCCGGTAATATGCGCAAGCGCATGGCCGAGGTGGGCTTTGTGGATATTGTCGAGAAGAGCTACCAGATGCCTGTCGGGAAATGGAGCAGCGACCCGACGATGCAAGAGATCGGCTTCTATAACTTGGCTTTTCTGGACGAGAGTTTAGAAGGCTTTGCCTTATTTCTACTGAAACAAGTCATGGGGTGGGAGTATGCCGAAATCCAAGTCTTTGTCGCAAGAATGCGAAGCGCCATTCGAGACAATAAAATCCGACCATATTATCATGGGTGAGTTTGGTTATTTTAGATTCCCTAAAGCCTTTGGCGAAGCTGACTCTGAAGCAAGTACGATGGTATACGCAAGAAAACCGCATGCGAATGAAGTCTAGACATGTACTTGTAATTTACTTTCCCTGGATGTCTTTGTTTAGCTAGTTTGTAATGGCGAATACTGTTGATTTTTTTTGTTTATAGAATCTTAATAAACAAGTGCTACTGAATAAAAGAGAGCTATGGTATACCTTGACGGTCAATAATGACTGAACCTAAAACGGGCCAATGACGTAGTTGATGTTAAGATGACTTGACACCGTCGTGATATAATCACTGGCGAAAAGTTTCGCATTATCCCATTATGCTACCTCGGGCCAGGATGACAAATTTTATCAATTCGATGATGTTTGGATACGAAATCTATTGAAATCCAATTGCTCTCTTGGAAGAGTGTTCTTGTCAAATACAATTGGCATTTGGTGTGGGGTCAGATGGCGCTCAGCCTCATGAGTAGTGTAAGACGAGACCTTTCATGACATCAATTGATCTGCGTTGGAGCCTCTTCTGGGTATGAGAACACTGGCATATAGCCTGTGAATGCGTCTATAATTTTTGGATGGAATTTGATAGCTCAGAATATTTCATTGGGTTCTGAGGAATAATACAGTCCCTCAATGGCTCCGACCTGACGTGATCCGCCCAGACTTTGCCCATTCGTCCGAGCAGTGCTAGCCATTTTTGGAAGCAATATTCGCCAAGAATCACATCCCATCCACACCAATGCAACGCTAGTCAGCTGACGTATCAAAGTGCGTGACAGCGTTTGCTAAGCCGGTAAATTGGTCGACATGATGCAAAACGCAGAATAATGAGTTCAGCTTTACTCCACCGCCATGCAAATATAAAAGGGAGCTCAGCCAGTGCAGAAGCGCTGAGCTATTGCTCCAGCACCAAGCAAATAAAAACCTTGTCCTAATTCATTGTTCACTATGGCTGCCACCGCTAAATCATTCCGTGAAACCATTGGGGTCCCACCCTCCACAGCCTCCACCAGCGACAGTGTTCTCGTCTTCATCGATGCTCAGAACGAGTATGCCGTCGGTCTTTTGAAGACGGAAAAGGTTGAGAGCACTCGCGCTGCCAACAAGGCACTTCTCGACAAGTACCGCGCAGCCGGTGCACCCGTTGTACACGTCGTGCACGACACCCCGCCCGGTGCGCCAGTCTTTACTCCCGGCACCAAGCTCGCAGAAGAGTTTGAAGAGCTCACGCCAAAAGACGGAGAGAAGGTTGTGCACAAGCAATATCCCGGGTCGTTTACCGGAACCGAGCTGCAGGAGGTTCTGGAGAAGACTGGACGCAGGAAGATCGTGTTGACTGGTTACATGGTAAGCAGGGATAGCGGTTTGGGTTTTCAGAATTGACAAGCTAAATTTCGAGATAGGCTCACGTCTGCATTTCCACAACTGCCCGTCAGGGTGCTGAGAGGGGTTGGGATGTCATTGTTGCCAAGGACTGTGTTGGTGATCGTCATATTCCGGGTGTGAATGCTGAGGATCTAGTTCGTGTGGCACTAGCCGAGATAGCTGATGCTTTCGGCACCATTATTGAGAGTACAGAAATCATTTAAGAAATAAATTGCGCGTGTCTGGTCCTGCAAAAATCACCACAGTCATAGTGTCATGAGCTATACAAGTTAGCGTGATGGGGCTTCATAAGAGCATGAGTGTTATCGCCTGATTGGACATGGTATAGCTGGTGTACTGTGGTTGTCATACAGGTGCACAATTGCGCGCGCGAGTTGCGTCACGAAACATTGGGCTGAAATCACAAATCTGACGGATTGAGGCGGAGTTGGTGTGTTGCCTGGAGACCCACTCATCATCCTCCATTGTCGGTTCCATCGACACATACAATATCAGTACTTAGAAATTGAATATTTTGACAATTTGTGCTACAGGAGAACAAAGAAATTACCAGCATCTTGGCTGAAATTGTTTGGGGCGGCACAGCACGCCCAAGCCCACCCAAGCGAACATTACGCCAGCCCTCGCTGGCAAAATGGATCCCCTCACGATTGTCGGACTCGCCACCAACATTCTTACCTTTGTCGAATTTAGCTTCAAGATTATTGCTGCAGCATCGAAGAGTCATGGCTAGTCGTCTGGGAGCATGGAAGAGAATTCAAGCTCTCAAGCCCTCGCGACGGAGCTCAAGTGTCTTGCCTCAGGTCTGAGACCCGAGACTTACGATGTGAATACTTTCGATACTGAGCTAATAGGACTTTACGCCAGACGACCCTATTATACATGATTACCGCTTGGTGTTTTAGTGAGGTCCTTATCCACGAAGTCGTTGCTATTATCACCAGGGAGTTCCATCGGTGCCGCCGGCGACGGTAGCTCCGGGCTGTCAAGAGGAGTTCCCATCTCCCAATGCTCCTGGGGCGATTGTGGACTAACGGTAGTCTGCGCGCCCGCAGTGCTGCTATCGTAGTAATATAGTTGGGCTTGGTGTATCTGCTGGGTTTGTTCCATCTGTCGCATTTGTTCAGCTTGCTGCATCACTTCCGATTGGCGTTTCTGTTGGCGGCGCTGCAGGATGCGTTTGCCAAAGCGATACCACAAATACACGATGACTGCCAGAGCCACGGTACCGCCAACCGCTATGCCAGCAATTGCGCCGGTCCCGAGCTTTGAGGAACCAGGGCCCTTGCGTGCTGGCTGTGGCGTTCGGCGCTGCATCAGGGTGGCCAGGTCGCTCGAGTTCCATCCGACCTTGGGCTTGTCAACCGTTGCGCCCCCGTCTTTGTTCCCACCGGTGACGTTGTAAACGTTGCTGAGAACGACGTTGGTTGTGACATCCTTGTCTGGCGCGACCCACCAACCTGTGAGGTTATTCCCATCATTCCGGTAGGTGCCTGTCCAAAGGTTTGCCATCCCCCACGGCACCGCCTGGCAGTCGTTGCGGTTGGTGTATTCACCGCCGATGATGAGGAGTTGTGACATGTGCCAAACCATATTGCACGTAGAGCCATAGCGACCGTTATGTGGGCCTGTGGAATTGCCTGAAGTATTTGGCTGAGCCTTGACCCAGGTAAAAGAAGGCAGGCTCAAGATATAGATATCGCTGTATGAACTAACACTTGTTAATGGGGGGTATACAGCTAGGCCTCCCCAGAGATAACTGTTTGGCTTATTCAGCAGCTATATCTGATTTAGTTTAGACATATTGAACACTTACATATTGAAGGTTGATTTATCGGGTGCCCAGGCCACATCAATGCAAAACTGTCGTCTAGACTGGGGTAGCACGCCTCTCGCTGTTTGTTTGTGCCATCCTGTACCAGCCGGATCAAAAACAAAAATCTCGTCTAATGGCTGCGGAGATGTGTCATTGCCATCTCGGCGAACAACGCCTCCCATGTATACAAGCAATCCTGGGGCGTCACCGGCTGGAATCCATACCATTCCACCTTCCGCTCTTGGGTACTGGTCTGGAGAGCTAAGTGAATCCCATGTGTTCTTATCGTAGTTATAAGAGTAGAACTCCGAACTCATGGAGCTGTTGTCAATCCATCCTCCATAGTAATAACCCGTACCCGTCTCCGATACACCAACCCCCCCGCCATTGTAGGTCATATTCGATTTAGGCTTGGGGTTGGGCCCCAAATCATTCCAGCTGTCATTTGAAACGTCGTAGCTGAAGAGGCGTTCGGGATTTTCTAATCCTGTTATTGATTTACCGCCGTAGAGATAGAATCTGTTATAAATGGAATCCGGCCACAAGATGCCACCAGCGACCGTCGGGATGCTAAATGACGAGATGATTAGTATGAAGACTCAAGCTTTCCAAGAAGGTGAAATTACTCATCGGTCTTGCTCAACCCAGTAATAAGACCGGGCCAAAATTGCGAGTCCGAGCCTTCCACGAAGTGGTCAAGATCATGATATGCCAGGCCAGAATCTGCATGAGGAGATTAGCCAGTTTTTCGGGCTCCTACGTTTCAATCATCATTCAGTTGTTGATGAACTCACTAGCATGTGGTACCTTTGTTCCCTCACTGTGATAGTTTGCCCATCCACCATCGATGAACAATTTGTTATTAACAACGGTCGACTGATGTGACCATCTTCGGCAAAAGTCGTCTCTGATTTTGTCGGCAGTTACCCAATCAAATATGAAGAATAGTAGCAATAAAAGTGAGGTTTGCTTTTGGTTGCTTAACCAGTCCTGTGCTTGGATGAGGGTTGACATGGCCCTGGTCGAATGGTCTACCAGATAGCCTATTGTTAATTTTGGTGAAATCAGCAGGGGCCGAGGAGGAAGAAAATAAAAATTGAAAGCAAAGGATCTCGGGGAGTTATATAATTTTGAGGAAACCCCGTACAGCCTGGCTCACAGCGCGGCGGGGGTTGGATAGGTCCATGATTACGTAAGGCGACGCTACTTGCTAGGAAAAACAAAAATATTTCGCCCATCACATGAGAGCACCAGAGACATTTATTTTCCTCCTTGACTCAAGCTGAGGGCAATGTGCATTGTGGATGCATCGCTGATGCAACCAGGTGTTGACATTCTGCTCCAAGTACCACCCTCTACTGACCATCGTCCACCGCCACCAAGAAACTTGGTGCGATAAAATGACCAATAAGGTTGCTGGTCAGTTGGGCTATGAATGTGCACTTCATGCACACCTCGGTTATAGCTGCTCTAAACGCATCTCTGCACGGGCAAATTTGAAAAGGTATGCAGTCATATACTTCATTTGTAGAAAGCTCTTTAATAAATGCTCTCCATGATTATTACTATATCAAATAATTTATTGGGTCAAACCCACCGGAATATAGTTGGCGAAATTTACTTGCTGTACACGAACCTCATGACAATGCTAGTATCAGACAGCCATAGTCACAGGTGCTCACAACTGAAACAACGAAGATCTGCAGCCGAACTAATTTTTCGTCTTATACTGGGAAATAGGGTTTGCATTATAATTTTCAAAGGGCCGGTTGCGCGTAATATTGGCCACCCACTCTACATGAAAAAATCACAGCCGACTTCACCTGCACCCACATCCGAGCACCGTTCATGACAGTCCTCTGATTGGATAGACGCTCCTTTATGACGTACTTGCAAATGGCCAATATGGATAGAGGGCCTAATTGGAAGATATAGAGTCACGCGAGGCTAGGCTTATGCTTTTGTCGCCACCTGAAGGGAAATGGGGTTGGATACTGCGACCGTAGGTGGGTAGGCCATATTAAAGGACAGGCTTGGGAAAACGCCACATCCATGATTTTGAACCTGCAGGTAGCTACCATTGACGTGTAGGAATCTTCCCTGACACGATGATTACTGGGTAGCTGGCGGCCTGCAGGTTGGCATTTGCAGTCAAATCCTCGCACCGCTTGCTTCCTTCTCTTTCAATCTATAATATTATTACCAGTAAACATTATTTACTTTTTAAATTCTGTCTGCCTTAGCGGAGGAGTCCAAATTTGTTATTGCACTGTGCACATCTGGGTTGAAACCTCGCGTTTGCCCATCAGTTCATCTCAGAGCGGGCATGCATTCTCCGCTTCTTCCTCGATCTCGCACAACCATCGGCACAATTCCAGATAAGAAATATGAATCGTAAACCTCTTGAAAAAAAAAAGCTGTTAGCAAAACATCTAGCGCGATCGAGTAGAAGCTTACGCGTTTGCTCCAAGCAGCGCGGCGCTTAAATTCATGGTGTTTTGCCAGGGCGCTGGCCGGGGGCCGCCCTCGAAATAGTTCCAATCGGATAATCCGATGAAAATTGCTATCAGAGCGCACCCTACTAGCCCAAGAACATCCACGCATCCAGTGACAACCGATGGTGCTCTGCGGACTCGCTTGCTGGCATCGAAGATTGCAGCGCATTGCGCAAAATCATTGCAAAGTAGAACGATTGACAGGATTGAAGCATTAGAATGGGAATTCGGCTTAAGAACATGCATTAGAAGACTCACAGCAACTATTCCACCTGCACCGTGGCCAGCTTTGCGACTCCACTGGGTAAGAATAGCACACGAGACCAATGTCGCAAGATCTAGCGCGAGCCCGGTTAATCTCTTGCAGCCATGCACGAAACCGTAGCATGTGGGAATACGAGGATGTGGCAGCTTCGCTTTATCCGGACTGGAAGTTGTGTGTCCAGCCGCAGATAATTCGCAAGCCTGCATTTCCTGCCTCTTGGCGTTTTCGAGCATTATATTGTGCAGCGTGGCAGAATTTAGAAGCAGAAAGGGTTGGAGATTCAGATCATTTTATTCTCCTTCTTTTTCGTTCCTCGTGTATTTTCGCCCCCAAAATACAGGGATGCTGCTTACTATTACTGTGACTCTTGGAGTCATCTGATCTGCCTGCGGCGTAGCATTGTAACCTTGCATCGATTTTCATGCCTTTGGCCCTCGTATCTCCAAGAGAAATACGATTATGACTGAGCGTACATAATAAACGAAAAAAACAACAAAGGTAAGTCGTATAACGTCTGATGTAGGGTTTTTTTTTTTTAATGAATTCGATGCTGGGGCCTCACGGAGCTTCTTCATGTTGGTTTGACTTGACAAAGCAAAGTTCTATCTTGACTTAGTGAGTTTCGATAAGCCTTGTAAAGCGACTGCACAGCAACTTGACTACCATCCATAGATTTCGTCTCGTGAACATGTGATTTCAAAGTGGTTCTAGGGCGAGTTGTGTCCCTGCGTAGGCGTCTTGATGCTTTCTAATTTAATGAAATAGGTACGACTTAACGGGAAAGCTTGCCTGGAAGGATTGCAAAAACATTCCGCTAGCATGAGCAGTGCTATGAGGATAGCTACAACAAAGCATAAACAAGTACTTACGTGTATCAGACTGGCCCCACACATTCTTTTTTCAACTTGACTGACCCACTCGCTGCTCAAGGGCTTCAACTCAACTTCCCATTCCTGCTGACCACACTACCGTAGAAGAGTACCGTATTTGACTTTTCATTGAATCGTTCCTCAGATAATAAAAAAAAAAAAGCAGGTCGCCGAAAATTGCCGCACCAGCAAAAAACATACAACAGCGGGGATTCGCTGATCGTCACCGACTCAACTACTGATCCACCCCTCACCAGCTTGACTATGGGAGAGCGGACGGGATCCCGTATTTTCTGGTGGGTATGGTCGTATGTGTCATCTCGAGGTGATCCTGGAGGCTAAGACTGGATGGTGATGCAAAAGGTGTAATTAGCTCGCACCTGGCGGTAATAATATTCAACAACTCCTTGGTATTTATGATTTGAACGACCAAGCGACAATCGACTTGACCGTCTCAATTCCGTTTAATAGATTCTCTGATCAGGAAATTAGCGGAGGGGGATCAGTTGCCAGCGCCTCAATAATTCTTTCATGTCAAGTAAGCGAGGCTCACAATCCTCTCATTGTATCTATCTATTGGCCAAACAAAGGAATATTTCTAGGCAATATGTGTAAATTCTATTCAGTCTAACTACTCTGGATAATTGTGTAGGGGAAACCTCCCACGAGATGAAAACCCCTCTAATCTAGGCCCATTTATTAAAGTTAACCAGCAGGTGCCTCTTGTTGAAAACCCAGCCCTGTGCTTTAGTTTTCGATGCCAGCAAGGAGCTTCTCAAGGCTTCCGTCAAGGATCACGGTTGTCTTCTCGCAATAGTCGGAAGCGCAGTTCTCCTCATATCCCTATAGTGATGTCAGTTAGTATCAACACAATGCAAGAAATGGCCATGCTTACGTAGAGAGTGCCTGGCTTGTCAGAGCAATCCTCATTCAGAGGAACATGTCTGATGACTGATTCAGCCAATGAGGTGGGGCTCCAGTTGAAAACCGTCGGGGTCAAAGGCGCCTCCTCGCGGTACTCGATAAGGTTTTCTGTGTGTTCATCAAGTCAGTAATTTAACTTCGCTTTAGCAATGTGGCCTGCGTTGACTGTACCTTCAAATCGGTTGACAATTTCCAGTTGGGTGGAGTTCCTCATGCCCCATCCCTGACCAGTCACGCCCCAGTGTCTTCCGCTCATTCTGTCTCCAATAGTATCGACAGGCTGGTCGGGACCCTGGAATAGAACTAGATTTACAGTTAGATCAGGTTGCTTCGTACTTGAGGTGTTTCGCTAGAGCTCACCATAGACATTGAAGCCTGCCTTAACAAGGTTGGCGGTATCGTTGCGCAGGGCGATGTCAGTGGCAGCAGGGTCAAAGCCTCGCGAAATAACCAAGGGGTGGTATGCCGGGAACCCTCTAATAAGATGTTAGATGCCTTTTCTTCGAAAACGTTCATTGTACTGACGTGTAGAAAACGTTGACCTCGCCACAGCCGACATTGGACGGGTAGGTAATCTTGGGTGAAGCACCTGCGGGCATGGCAGCACCAAGGCCAACAAGGGCGAAGGCAACAATTTGGCTAAAAGAGTTCATATTGAATTGTAGTTTAGATGAATTCAAAACGTGAAAGGACGCTGATTGATTATAAGAAGGTAGGCAGAGGAGACGAGTTGTTGACTGAGTGATGGATGATGTTGTTGTCTAGCTGTCAAAAATTCTAGAATCCCAGAGTCCTTTTATATTGAATCATGACCGGTTCTTCAGTTCTATCATAGCCCTAGATGGACTTGTCGGTCAGCAATGACACCTGCTCGGTCCCGAGACGCTCGCCACTGTGGAGCCTGGTTCAGGTGGATTCCAACCTCCCAGCCATGCCGTTCGGGCTCGGTAATTCAAACTTTGACGTCAGATTCAACCGGCCAGTATACCGTGTAAACCTAAGCTGGTGGAGTTTAGTGATCGGGAAATGGTTAACAAAATTACCTTAATCATCACCAAGTGCCCAGAGGAAACAGCACCAACTCAAACCCGACGCCAATAATGTACTTCTTCGATGTAATTCCTTCTACGCAGGGTTTCGTTGCTCGATAAATCTGCTGAATTAGATCAACTCAGGTCAATTTATTAATTTTCTTCTTCTTTTTTAGTATTGATTGCGTTGATACTCAACTAGCATTCCTCCATGACCACCATAGAGTTCAAAAGACTTGAACCTGTGGTGTAAATTTGATCTCATACTAAGTACGCTCAAGAACTCTTCCGCGCTTAATAAGCGGGATAATAAGGTTTGATGATGAGATGATATGGGGTCGGAGCTCGGCTGGTCGATCACCGAAGATATGAGTATTAAATTAAGCTTATACTACTACGTTTCTTCCCAGGCGACGTCTAAAATATCCATTTCTACACCGCCCTTCTAAGCGACTCTGTGTTCAAGCAGTGACATGGCCTCATGACCTGAAGAAACACTCATCATTGTGAGGGACGCAAACAAATTAGACATAACTAGAGTAGCACTGTATAATCTCGCAAAATCCGGCCATGGAGTGGAGCAGCTTTTTGCTTTTTTTTTCTCCGCGTTTTGGCTTCTAGGCACGGCCTTTATTGGTTCTCCGCATATTTACGGGGATTTTTTGTCTCCACTCCATGGCCGGATTTCACGAGATTATCCAGTACTCAATAGACTTTTAAATACAAGAAATTCAGGATTCTGGTCATGGTATGGTCATCTCATAAACATGTTATTAATCTACTTGGGCTCAAACGTCAAATTTGTCTGCCTTTTTAAGATTCTGAGCAAACGGGGTCCGGAGCTTGAAGATCAATAGTAGCGTTCGCATTGTATCAGCCAATGGATCTTTCATCATACAACTGCCCTTTCTGGACAAGGGCCCACCCACAAGTACACAAGCTACACTAGACCATCGCTCGGATCGCATCTGGGATCTTGCTTCGAGATCTTCTCGGCATTGTTTTGAATAAGCCCGAGGGAATTGGGTTTGGTAAGACCGAACTCAAATGATGACGCTGTAGTTTTTGTTTTTTCTTTCCAAAAAGCGCGTACAGCTGTTAATAATTGATTATCCCTTTGACCGTGCCCCACATTACCACTGCTCAAGGAGAGGTTGCTGTTGTCTGGTTGAATGAACCTCTGCTCGGTAGATAGCTGTAGGCTATGGGCAGGCACAGGGACAGGGTAAAATACCCTTTTCTTCCAATTCTATCCTATGTTCAAATTTTCTTGCAAAAGGATGGTCTCAATGTTGAGAATTAATGCATTGCAAATGACTATAGGGTACGGAACAGTAGGTCTGCAATCTCTCCACTCTGATGTTTCTGAAGAATCCCATCTCAACCGTCAGCCACTATACAGCACTTAAATACATCTTACTAATAGTGATTAAGATTTATTACCTAATCTATAGCCAAATTTCTGGTGCCGACTGATCTCAAGCAACGGTAGTGGACGTGTACAAGAAAATACTATGAATATTCTCGGCCTTGCTGTAGTGTTTTGATTTGATGATTGAATTTTCTTGTCTCGCCACAATCATTCGTTCGTGGTAGTGTTGCAAAGCCATAATGAGGGTGTAATTTTGTTGCCTTGATGTGCTTTCTTAGGCAAAATTGTCGGCTTGGCACCCCACTTTCCTCTCTCGACTCCGTTGTGTGGATTCCAAAATTAGAGGTCAATATTCAGTAGACAAGTTCTTGGCGGGATTCCGTATTTTCTGGCGGGTTTGGTCGTATGTGCTCGTGGTGGTAAACTCTGAGCTTATATTTTTACAAATTATTACAGGAATGTTGGGCTTCTCAGAGACATCTCAGAGACACCAGTGCCTTCCTGACGATTTGAAAGGAGCACATTCATCTTCTATGGACTCCTGGCAGGTGACTGGGTCATTGATGGCGTCTATTTTGGTAGGGATCTGGTCAAGATTGATGATGAGAAAACACCGCTGCATGCCATGTTCTCCATAAGCGAATAAAAAGGGCGTCGTAGAATAATGGTAGGGGTAAACGTATGCTTCTGGTTAATTCTATTTGAGAGGTGAAATAAAATGCGAATGCCCGCCGCAACATCTTATATACAAGAAGCAATCAGCCAATCTTGCCCACGCTAGCATCTAGCTGCATTCATGGTTCTGGTCATCAGAATACAGATAATCCTTGTTGATGGTAATTCCAGTATTCGTCCACGACTTGCCCCCATCAACAGTCTTGAATCCGTCGCTGGTGGCGCCCGTGAGAGAGAGGGTACTGCCGAAGTCGGGATCGGCGGCCGAGAGATGGACTGTGATATTGGTCCAGGTGTAGGCACCGAGCGTACCGCAAGATTGCAAATAGCATTCGTTTGCACCGTAAAAAACCGCAGGCTTCATGCCAGCGGCATTTGTCTGAGTGGAGATAACTTCACCTCCAGAAGAGATTGTCTGTTCAACAGAGGAGCCGACAATCAACTCAAAGTCGAGCTGCGCACTTGCCTCAATCGGCCGGTAGGTCTGTCCAATCTGGCCAGAGGGTGTATATGTGCTGGCAGCGGCGCACCAGTGCTTGTTGTCGGTATCACAGCCAGTCAGCTGCTGGTCCGGGGCCCAGTTCAAAAGCGGCTGGACAAACTCCTCCTGAGAAACGTCCTTGCCTGTCGGGTCGTCCTGAATACCAATCCACAGAGCGAGCTCCTCGTTTCCTCCGCTGGTCGCGTACCCGCAGGGCACAGAGGGCGGCACCAGGGAATATGTGGCCCTGGTGATGGTAACGCCACTTTTTGTTGGTCCAGTGTAGAACATGTTTCCAAACTTGTATTGGCCTGACCAGCCCTCAGCCAGGGCACCGCCGGCGGCACCTAGGAGAGCCAATGCTGATGTAGGGGTGGATCGCATCTTTTTAATTCCTGATCTTTTTTAGTGGCTTCAGGTATCGAGAGGGTGGCTGTAGATTGTACAAACTTGCTCCCGGCAACACTAAAGATATGGAATATGATGGATGGGCTTGGCGTTCTGTCTTTGGGAAGCCAAGTCGTTTTATTTCACAGTTGTTTCAACACCCACGGCATTGGTGTCGGATCCTAGTCGCTAAATACGGACCCTTGTCAGCGCGATCCGGGACCATTGGTGGAATTTTCAACCCCCGAGTTCAATGGTGATCCCAAAACAACGTATTTGGCAAAACGGCAAGCAGACCCGCATCAACCTTGCAAATTGACAATAAAATCCCCTGAAGCGATGTTACTCTCTCAATATCAGACTGCACTAACGCCATAGAACATTTCGCCAAGCTACGGCAGCAAGTTGGGCGAAACGTGGCGCCAAGCCTCTTGGCCAGATGACTCTAGCCCACCACGCCTTTTCCGAGCTGCAGACTCTCATGGTTCTACCTGTGCAGGATAACGATTCACGGCGGACAAGATGGATTACAGGGCAAAATACATGGAGCACGCTCTGCCGAATTCTCTCTTCCGAGCTAGGGTCAAAGTTTCAGATCCACCCGTAACGGAGACGATGCCGAGCAAATTGGCCAATAACCCCACTAAAGGAATAGCTTGTGTCTTGATTGGCCGTCACGAAATAACAGGCACGAAAGCCTGGCTGGCGAGTGTTCCACATCCCCTTACCTTCCGAACTTTTGTCAATGCCGGTCTGGCCATTTAACACACAATGCAAGCGAAATACGAGGACATAAGTTGACTTTTAATCCAACTTCTCCAAGTCCAGTGTGTATGGTGTTTGTGGAAAGAAGTTAGTTCACCTTAACTGGGGATGATTTCGAAAGAAAGTTTCTGCACAGCATGTCGGCAACAACTTGTAAGCTGAGCCAGTAACATGTTGTTAATGACTAAGAAGAGAGAGCATTAGGAACCTGTATTTTGGGCCTGCTGTGCTGATTATCGCAGTATTCGGATATTTTGTACAACCTAAATACCATGCTCCTGGAATACCCCACTGTGCTTCCGTTTCCTTCTGAACTGACCATCTCTATGAAGCGATACTTCAGCCTTATGACTACGTTTTTCACTTAGCCTAACCGTATGCTGAAAGTCTTCTCATAGGCGAGCATGCAACGCTGCGATAACACAAAAAAGAAAAATACAATAGGTGAATGGAAGTTTAAACGATGACTTTTATATACATTCTATCTCCATTACAGATATATCATAGCGTTCATCATGGCCAAAAGCAAGTAAAATCCCATCTCCTGCATAAGCTTGCTTGCAGAGTCTTCTTCTTGAGACGTGGAGCCCGGACCAAGTTCATCCGACGTCAGATTCCGAGCCGTCTCCTCCATGACCGTTAGGTTTGTATACCTTTGACTCTCTGTGCCCTCGTGTTTTGAGTTTGCAGGAACTCCTTTCTTTGCCTTTCCAGAAGGATCCTCAAAATAATCGATATGCTTGCGGTGTTTGTTACCAAGAGATTTCGAAGACTCCGGCAGAAAAGGCCCTTCGTTATCGGCAACCTGAACTGCAAGACACTCTTTGAATTTCACTTCTGGCAAGCCCGCAAAAAAGCTGTCATATTTCTCAGCCATTGCCATACTCAGACTCTCAAAGATTTCGCCGGACTCGGGGCAGCTGTCATCATCCTCACAGCTGCTTTGGAGGACTGTCCACGGATTGCGGCAGCTGTCTGCCTCACAAGATTTTGTGACTAGCAATAGCGCATTGAGCCGATGCATCAGTCGCCGCGTATAGTTACCGGGATTGGTTGAATCGTCCGCAAGATTGACCAACTCACCGGGATCGTTCTGATTGCGCACCATCGTCAGCATCCGAAGATTCCATAAACCAGAATTTCCAGGCAAATAAGATTGGCTCACCAGTGTATCATATAATTCGGTGTCACCAGTACACCACCTAGTATACATCCAACCCGAGTCCTCGCCCACGATGCGCAATGCCTTGTAACTGTTATTCAGGCTGCCCTTTTGCGTCGGTGCCTCCACCACAGAGTAGCCCCAAAACTCGATGTTGATGATATCACGGTGGCCAGACCCAGTGCTGTTCTTCGGCTGATGCCAGTCCTGTAGAAGGCTGCGCCCATCAAGGAACACTGGGAGATCATCTTGGTCTGCGCAGGCAATGTCGAGAAATGTAGGTGGTAGATCCAGATGAGTTCCGGGCAATCGTGATGTTTCTCCTTCTGACACGTTTGGACCTCGTACAATAAAAGGGACGTTGGTGTCTGCAAGGTATGGGAGCGTTTTCCCGGCAGTCACGCGATGCTGGCCCAAGTGAAACCCGTTGTCCGACGAGAATACAACTTTGAATTACGTTAGCCAATGGTGCATGAGATTTATTTTCCATACTCACTATAAGTATTGTCCAATATATCCTTTTCCTCCAGGAATTGAACAACATCGTGCACAATTTCATCCACTCCCATGAGGGCCTGTATTCGTCGGCGATAGTGCAGATCGATTCGATCAATCTGCGTACTATTCAAGCTGTCCAACTTCTTAAGCCACGAGGGTTTCATGTCGGTATACATCTGGGCCGGGTTAAAATCATCTCCTTGTGGTGCCGTGAGGTTGCTGTGTGCAGTTTCGTGCCGTTCCTGAGGAACTGGGAACCCTACGCCGATCTGCACATGAGGTGCTACGGGAGCAATCGTCAGGTAGAAAGGCTTATCTTGACTCTCGGTCATATACTGCAGTCTTGAAATGCTGCGTCTTGTTAGCATAGATATTACAGCATCAGTTCGGCGCTGGACAAGAGATTCATACGCTTTAGCTCGAATGACGTCTGTTTGGTGATAGCCCGAATATAGAACAGGGGTCTCTCCATTTTTACAGAACACTGGGGTGTTGAAATTGTACATCCATGGATCAATCTGTAGGTTGTAAGGAGCTGCGTTATACGTATTTGCCAAACTGAAAGTTTGTAGAAACTCACAAGAGCATCAACAACATCCCAGCCTTTGGGGTGGTCTTGGTAAATTGCGTTGTTGTACCCGTTAAGGAATTTCCCAATATCTAGTTACACGTGCATCAGACTTGCTTGATCCTGATTGAAGCCATCGCACTTACACTCTGTACGGTATCCGGCTTGGCTCAACCACATAGGAAGATAGTTTCTGTTTTCTCCAGAGAGACGCCACTTTTGGTAGTTGCCGCTGCGGTCGTATCTTAGCAAATACGGTTCGACTGTGCTGTTCATGGAATACTAACCCCGGGGCTGTCACATGTGTGATATTGGTGTTGTGACCATGTTGACCTCGAAAAAGTGAGGCTCTGCTGGGACAGCAGTTTGAAACTGTAGCAAAATGATTGGTAAAAGTCGTGCCTTTGTCTATGAGCAGTTTTTGGACATTTGGCATGTAATCTAGCGAGTTGAGGTGGAGGTCCTGGTCATCAGTAAAGATAAAGACGATGTTTGGTCGCTTCTCTGGGCAAGTCGTGGAGTCATCTGCAAGGCTGCGACCGAGAAGGGCTGCGCCAAGGATGAGCTTGAATGGAGAGCGCATCGCATGCGCCGGCGTTGGTGCAAAGCGGGGGTATGCGGGCACGACCAAGTACAATCCTGTATGCCAAAGGATTACGACATTGGGATCTACAGCGGCGCTATTCTCAAGAAACGGCAGTCGGACAAATGCGGCTGGCAGCAGCCAAACACGCACAATAGATTTTGGTTTCTGCTACGAGCGCGTGAAACAAATCCCAAGACTGGGAGTGCGAAAGCCACCTTTCTGGATAAATAAAGCGTTGCGCTGAGTAAGCACGGGATGGTCAGGTTTCGACGTGCGCAGTGATTGCTTTGATCCCTGCCTCAATGCAGGGTTGTCTCATCTTGATTCGCATGCCGGGCCAAAGCAATCAACTGTGGGGATGACAGATAGATTTCCCCTCACCACGGGGCTCAAGCGAACTAGACGGCTGTCAGCCTCTTCAAACTGTTCCCCTCGACCAATTGGAAGGATCAATTTGTCACTTGTGCATCCTCGCCTCGCCATTCTCCATTGCTTCGCCGCACTCAATCAGGCTGTGTTCAGATGCCATTTAGCCGATCTCTGCCCTGGTATCGTATGATAAGCCGAGGATGACCGGGAATGGCTGGCGTGCCTGGTCAGCTTGATAGGAGGTGGCGGTGGGTCTTTTAATGTGTTGACTATCAACATGGCGAAATTTCAGTGCCGATTTGCCGCATGGGTTATGTTTATTGATTCTGCGCGAATTTGAGCCTTGACTAGAAACAAGATGGATGCGACGCTCCGTTTTTTGAAGCAGGCGCTCGGACTTTTGCATCTGGTTTCGTCCGGAATCATTCTTTTTCATCTTAGTCTTGGGATCAACTGGTTAACCTAGTCAAATAAATTAATTAAACAGTGTGTATCAGCGACACGATTTCTCGCGCATTCTCCTCTTCAATCTAAAAAACTAGAGAAGTGTCGCTCTAGCAACAGTGACGACTACACTGACGCAATCTTCATGTTTCACTAACAGAGCTCCACTAATCCAACAAAGCCGTCGACGCCACAACTCACAATCCTAATAATAGACTGGTTATGTATTCCAAGTTCGAAAATCTTGTCATCTAAACCAAATAAATTTCCAGTGGTGCTCATCACAAAAGTCTATGGATAACATTCGTGTTCAAGCCAACTTTTTATTGATCCATTGCTTCTGCTAATGAGCAAACCATCAATTGTGTCACATTGCCAGCCACGGCAAAAGTAAAGTGAACACTCCGTCAATATGCAGTGCCGGCAGTAGAACTGCATGTTCTGGATGACACAAAAGATAATTCCTTAGAATATTTATTCCGCGATAATAAAATTGTAAAAAGTTCTTGTGTTAGTTTAGTCTATACATGATAGTTGTCATTTTCATTCGAGATGTCGCACAATTCGACCAAGCATCCTCAAATCCTGACCTATACTCTTCAAACTATCCTCGCCAACATGGGGAGCGGCGTCATTGTCTCAGAATTCAAGTGTGCGCATACAAAATGAAGCAAAATATAAATTGGGAAATCGGGGCATGTGAATGGCTGGGGGCTACCAGTGTGTGGCTAACGAGTCATTTGCGGCTCACAAGAGTTGGTAACGGAATCAAGTGGTTTGATAGTCACGGCTTGGGCAACTTCTCATAGAATTTGTGACACATGTTTACATATGTAGAAAAAGTTGTATGTGGCATGATGCTTTTACATGTTCAGGGGTGTTGGTCGGGCTGTCCAAACAGCTGCATCGCCGTTTGGTGACCACTATCACAAAAATGCATCGAAGTTCATGATCAGATGTAGAATGTCTATATTTGTAAATATGTACAAGAATGTTCTCAAATATCCTGGTTCTACTCTGCGCATTCTCTTTCATGAGTGCAGCGTCTCTTGGGAAGGGGACAACGAACCGTCGCCAGAGACCAGAACATTGAGAGGGTGTAGAATCAGACCCCTGTTTTCAACATTCTCTTCTTCCAACGAGCCCACACTTAACCAGAGCATGTTCCAACCTTGGAAGGCTCACAACCACCGGCGCAACCATTGTACAAGACGCACTTGTTCTTGGTGTCAGCGCACGCGTTCTTGATGGTGGCGGTATCACCGTAGTTGGCGTTGATTCCTGCAAGCTCTCCACCGTTGACGGCAGTGACTCCCTCAATGTATACATTGCGCTTGCATTGGCTAGAGCAGTTGCCGCATGACCGGTATAGCTTGCCATAGTCCTCAACATAAAAGTTGATGATGTTTACTGCACCACCTGTCAGGTATCTTCAATGCAATCCGGGCCAAAGAAACTCACCAGTTCCGCATCCATTGTGCTGAACAACCTTGTCAGAGGCGTGATAGGCACCACCGCCGATAATCCAACTTTCAGTACCGGCCTTGTCGTTTTTCTGTGATGATGGTTAAATCTAGAGTTGTCGCACCATCAGGGGGCCAACTCACGATACTGATGGCATCCTCGCACACATCCTCGAACCAGACAAATTCCAGTCGGCAATTTCCATTGCAATGCACACCTTCCGCTTGGTTTTTGCCAATAATGACATTTCGCAACGTCGCTCCTTCCTGTAGATAGAAGACGGCATCCTTGTAGTCTGAAATTACGAGCTTAGCCAGGCCCCTAACGAGCTCGTCTCTGTTTTACTTACCGCCCTCGTTGTCACCGCCGCAAGCGCCGCTGCCACGGTCATATCGGCGCCAACCTCCGTCAAAAACCTCGCCCTTCGGAACGGTAATAACCGCAGAGCTGCTGACTGTATCGGTTGGGTTAGGAACGCCGCCAGTGTAACCCAGACAGGCCATGGCCGAAGGGGCGAAGGCAGCAGCCACGACAGCAAGGTTGAAAAAGTGCATGGTGAAAGTTTGAGACTTTGTAATTCGTTGTAGATCAAGTTGTTCCAAATCTCGTTTTTGGGAATGATGCTTTCAAAGTCCTGGCTGTACTGATCCTTTTATAATAGTTGCCAAGTGCAACCACCCTACTTCTTCCTGCCCGACCACTTCCATGTCTCCATCTCTCCACTCGATAGCAGCCATCATCAGATCCTCCCTGTATCAAGTCGTGTATTCCATGGTCGCATTCCGAATGTGCCGCCCGAATGCTCCGAGGTCCTACTACCACTTGACTGCTCAGGTCTCGTTTCAGTGGCCAAGATGGAAGTCGAGAATGCAGGGCCGATGGGGCGACACGAAGGGAGATAAGTTGTTCCTCCAGTTATCTTTGAGCTGCTTCATCCTCTCGCATTGTGGTCCTATCATGTGAGGCCACAATGGATGCGCACGGCACATGGTAGCTAGGGTGGGGAAGGCCAAGACGGGGCAAGGTTACTGCTAAGCTTAAAATGCGCGCAGGGTGGAACATGGATCGGGTGATTAGCAAAGCCGCGGACAAATTATCCCGGACAACGATGGCATCTGATGTCTGAAGAGGAAACTAGATCTCTCCATATTACCTATCGAATTTAGAACATCGCTTTCAGGCTGTCATAGCCTGCCGGTGAGGCTAGAAATATGGAGATTTCCAGTGTTTGGCCGAGATGATCATCCCTGTTTCGGAGCGGATGGAGAAGTCCGGCTCTTTTTCTGATTTGGTGTCCCTTGGCCGGAAATGACTCACGGATTGGGATTGTTTCTCATGGCGCGGTTCAACATATCCAATTGTTTGTTCAGCTCACTAGCAGACAACCCATGTGACATTCTTTACGCGGTCCAATACCGCTTTATCGGGATACCTTCAAAGGTTCCGCCAAGGCTGATTTAGAGCTAGGATCTAGATAGACTTTGATGTGTAGGATATGTTGCACTCACGCTCGCCGATGGTCCGCATTTATGGAGCCTCGTAACCAGTAGCCTATGAAATTGGGACAGGAAATTTGCGCTTCTTGGCCCCTAAGGAGAGATCGGAATGCGCTCCTATGGTTGTACTAAGAAAAAGATCGCAGGCGGCCAGGCCCGAGTAAAACGGCGCTACGCTATCTATCCGATGAGAAATACGATCTAAAAATGAAAAGGGGCTTCTGATATTTGAGCTGCACTGTCCCGGCACCTACAGCCCATTCACTCATCTGAAAAGAGCTACAATAAATGGACATTTTCTTTTCTTGCATCAATTTATATTCTATTACTTCGAGTTCGTATTCCGCCGATTCGGATCCGTGCCTTTTGCTGCTCACCCTTTTGAGTAGTCATACGACACGGCAGTACCTTGGTGCATCCACGTCGGGTTAATGAAATTCTCCGTAGACCACACGTACTTTAACTATTCGCACGTATCGGAAGATTCGTTGTCGGCATCCGATCGTGGATGGGGAAACTTTAAAATACGCGCAAAAGCTGTACTGAGGCGCAGTGGAGATGGTGGAGCTGCTCCCTTTTCATGTATTTGCGAGACCGAAGAAGATTATCGACCCTCACACATGCAATGAATATGAGATTAATTGAGCCAGCATCTTGGCCCCAGTCATATCATTGAACTACCTGTTTAATTATTTTACCCACCACAAATTATTTTCAAATTCAGCCTTTTCAAGTGTGATGGTCGTCGACCCTAATGCATGACTGACTAATTGATGGTGTTGACAATGCTTCTCGCCCGTTCTAAACTGGTAAAGCAATTGAGAGGACTGCATCCAGCAATATTGTATATCCTAGGTCAACCTCGAATAATCATCATCATCAAGAAATATCACTCAATTAAGTCAAGCACCTTTCAATTCATTCCCGAAAAACACGAGTTCCGCTTGGTAGATGCGGAACAGGTAGTAGTAATAAAGTTTACATCCTTTCATTTTTGAAAACTAATTGAAATTTGCTACTATAGAAAATCGTCAAGCAATTAACACATCAACCGGCTGGAAAGTATTTGGCCCCGTGCTCTTGAACCTTTTGAAGCCAAACATTACCAATCTCGAAGTCGCCGCCGGTGAATTCCCACTGCGCCTTCAGGGCATAATATGACATTTGAACATCAGCCCAGGGAACAAGCTGCTGGTTTTCAGGGTTGCTGAGCCAGTTAGATACCGTTTCCAACTTGGTCTCCGCGTCCTTGAATTCCCCCGCACAAATCAACCGATCAGCCAGCCGACACAGGTAGTCTGCACTGGCAGCATCGAAACTTGCCTCTTGTATGTCTGGGAATTTTGCTTTCACCTTCCTATCTTTTAGACCCATATGGTCTAATAAAAGAAAATAATGTGAGGTGGCTCTTTCTGCTGCTCGACTCTTGCTGATATGTTGGTTTAACATGTCCACAGCGGCCTCGAGAAGCAATGCAATGAGGTCGAAGCGAGCTTCATCAGAGAGACAAACAAGCCGGAAAATGAGCAATACCAAAGGATGCCCAGAACCCAAGGCGGTAAATAGCAGCTCATACATGTGATGCAGTACTTTGAATGAAAGCGTTTGGTATCTTTCATCGAATGCAGTAGCGAAATCGCACAAGTAGAACAGTAAACCCACATCTTGCAATTTAACGATGTGGCTGAGATCGTCAAGTGACTTTGTTAGAATGCTGAACCCTGGCTTCATCACTGAGGATGAGATCATGTTCCGCGATTGGTCTAGTCTTCTATAGCAGCGAATGAAGCTAGTGCAATGATCGACTTGATTCTCCATGGATCCACTCTGAGATTCACTAAATCTAAACGTGGTAGTATAGTAACTTCGAAGAAGTCCAAGCAGCTCTTCCGAGTATTGAAGACTTTCAGACAAATGTAAGACTGGCTCTGGAGACGGCGATCGGCATCTCAGATCAGGATTTGAGCTTGCCAACTTGACCATGCCGGCTCTAATTTTTGTCTCCAGATCTGGTCTGCGTCTTAGGTATTTGTTGACTAGGTCCCAATCGACAGGTTTTCCTCGAACTAGGAAAGAAGATTGCTTGCCGATGGCATCTCGCTGTTTTTTCAAGAGACACATTTGGATAACATCCTCTTCTTTGAAATTTTTGACCAGTCCCCATTTCTTTAGGTAGTGCTTATGGCTATACAGCCGCTCATTAGCAGAATGATAGGCGGAGTCGGGATAATATCAACACACGTGGCATAAAACTGATGCTTATGCTGAATTATTTCAATGACATCCCTCAGGGCCCTATCCTCGTCCACATACAGCTTTGCAATATGTGGCCGCAAAGCAGCCCAATCACTTTTATTGGGCGCATTTTCGGCCATAGCTGGGGTTAGTGCGTGAGACTTGGCCCACAGCTGACAACAGTGGGAAATCCGAATACAAACTGTACGCGGGGATGTGGACAACGATCAAAAGGAGGAATCTTCATTCATGGACCTCATTGCCGAATGCTTCTTGCGGGATGGGATGGGATTGGTGAAGTGCAAAAGGACAAGAAAGTGGGCAAGCCAACTTTATGACAGGCCGTAGCGCAACACTCTGACAGTTGAGACCCACAAATGGTAGGATTATGATTGGTCAAGTGCAAAAGTACAATCTGGTGGTTGTGCTAGCAGGGATCAAGTTCGAGCTTCGTGGGCCTCAGCCTCTTACTCACCACCGGATTACGTACATTCTCTCTGGTTTCCGTCTGATCTTGCAAAATGCGACCATGATTGAGACCAATGCTGCTTCTTTTCCCCGGATTTTCTGGTCTTATAGAATTCTTATTGGCCTTACGCAAGCCACATGGACGCGTATGGCTTTTTTTTCCTGCTCCACTCCACGGTCTGATTCTGCGGGATAACGGTAGCCAGTACCAGCTGAGTAGGACAGTGACGGATTCTAATTCTTTTTTCTCTATTAAGTTTCAATTCTTTCTGGTATGGCCCAGTGTTGTCAGAATTGGCTCAATAAAGGAACCATGTATCACCTCTGAATATTTGATTATCAAAAAGCAGTAGGCAGTTTGATATTTTGTGGGTGCATGCAAGGACATGAGAATCGAGTCGCTTACCATTCGCATACCAATTACTATTTTCTTTAATACTTACGAGTCAATATAATTTACACAGAAACCGTTGCGGGTTGATGGGCGGTGCAATGAAACGCTGTGCGAGAAACATGCGGCCAGCAGACTTGTCCATTTGTCCGAGTGCAACCCTCCCGAAGGTGGTCAGGGGGATAATGTGTATTTCCGATTAAGCTTTGTCCAGTGGGATGTCGGAATGTGGTCAAAGCATGCAAGCTCTATTCTAAAACGGCGAGCTCAAAGGAAATCTGCCTTGGGTTCCTTTCCCAGCCATGTCTTGCAGACCCGGCTTGCTCCAAGTATTCTTTCTAGTGCACATTGGCTCAAATTCGCGATTAGTTGTGTTCCAAACCCTGGATATCCCTTCTTCCGTCATCCTTGCAAGCCTCATCAGCTGTGCGTTGAGAGACTTTTTTGTTCTCTCGTAAACTTGTCTTCCATGCCGGCTTCCCCTCAGCAAAATAGTCGTTAATCTGCTCTAGACTTAGACGAGCCGTCTCTGGGATAAAAGCAAAGGCGAGTACAGCGACAACTATGGAGATGAAACCATAGAAATATCCGACATTGGTTCCCATATTTCCGTAGTTGACATTCAGCATGTATGGCGTCCAAAAAGCGGCGCCGAAGCTGAAGATTTCATATAACATGACCGCATACCCCTGGCCAAAAGATCGAAGTCTGAGTGAATGCATTTCAACAGAAGATACCCACGAAATTGGACCACTGGTAGCACCGAATGTGAAGGCCCAAATGCAGAGAAACGCAATGAGGACGTTCTGAGCCGTGGTTGAAGCTTGGCCCAGGGCCGAGGATGTGATTGCAAAAATGAGCATGCAAGTCGACATCACGATGTATCCTCCGATGAGGCTGAGGCGGCGCCCTACGTATTCGCAAAGAAATGGCCCGGGAATGGTGCCAGCTAGGACTGAGAGCACAGTGAGCATAATGGTTCGCTCAGAGAGCGTGGAGCAGGACATACCACAGGAGCTGATTGCAACGTTAAGAACATATTCATTCATAAGCCCAACTTGGGACAAAAATAGTGCCGTGTAAGGAATAACGAATTGAATGCCAGAGATTGCATTGCCCAACAACACAAGCACTGCGAGATGTGTTCGCCTCCTATCGAGGCCACGGAAAATGCCCGTCCAAGACGCGCTGCTGCGCATTGAAGCCTCGAGTTCCACATGAGAGCTAACATCTTGGATCAGAGCATCGATCTGACTACTGTGAGGATCGGCTTCATTCAGCTTTGCAAAGGCTTTTCTTGCCGCCTCCTCTCGTCCTTTAGTCAAAAGCCACCTTGGAGACTCTGGGAATAATAAGCACCCGAGACCCAAGATAACGGCAGGTGGAATTTGACAGATGATTGGCACCCTCCATGACCAATCCGAGTTCATTTTAGAGGAACCCGCACAGACCTAATAGGGACAAATTTAAGCGATTAACACACGGAATCCAAGAGAATATGGATGAAATACATACAGCGGCCATGATGACATTCCCAGTCGCAAGTCCAACGTTGTAAAAGCTCATGAGCAAGCCTCGGGAGTGTGATGCAACCGACTCAGACTCCCACGTTGGGGCGGGAGAGTAGATCATACCGATACCCACACCTCCAATGCATTTGCAGACCATAAATTTGACGAAACTTCCTTTGGTAAATATCATACCTATTGCGCCTACTGTAGCGAGCAGCGAGGCGATTTGCAGGGTTCCTCGTCGTCCAACTCGTTCTCCAACAAAGCCACTGCCAGCGCCTCCAATGGCCATGAACAGGATGGTCAGCTGGATAAGAGACTGCTTTAGGGCGCTGATAGTACACTCTTCTGACACTGATCCATCAGCTCCTGTAGTGTTGGTACAAGTGCCGTACGCTTTTTTGAACCACGGCATGAGAATGACAATGCCACCAAAGGCCTGGTCAAAATTGGCCAGCCAGCCGAAAAGCCCGACTGAGAAAGCGAATATAACCATGAAGCGAGTTATTCTTTGCGGCGGCACTGCTCCAGTAGGAGGGGCCTGAGACATGTTCTCGATGTGGGTGGATTCAATCTTGATGTTCATGTTGTAGTAGTATGGCACTGTTGGCAATAAAGCAATAATGTGTATAATGATGGAGAAAAACAGGAACAAGATGTCTACGTCTAGCATATAGAGCGAAATAACTTTAAGACTAGAGAAGCATAATCTGGGCTAGAAACTCTCCGTTCCCACCCCGCAGTCGGAATCGGGGCCGCCTGGTCGGATGCTTGGGGCCCTCACGGACCGGCCCAGGTGGACAAAGGGTCTGCGACCCCCACACAGTACAAAGCGTACTTGGTCCACATCCACATACCGATACCTTCAGATTCTTCCTCGCCTCATCAGCTGCTCCACTCTGTGACGTCTCTGAGACAACATCCCGTCGAAACCGGCGTTCGGATCGGATATAAATACCGTTAGTGATCCCTCCAAATTCCTTCAAATTCAATCTCAATCTATCCTTAGTCAGAACTCAACCTCATTATCCAAAATTCTACACAATGGCTGAATTATCCATTCCTGAGTTTCTCATCTACCCGCGCGCATTCAACAATAAGCAATACAACAAGCAACATGCCTTTTATGCAGATGACGTTGAGCTTGTTCTCCCCGACCCAGCCATTGACACTCTAAAAGGCAAAAGGGGGATTCAAAATCATTACAGTGCAGTTCACGCCGATGCGGATGAAACTGTTGTCCCCATCGTCGTTCTCAAATACACCAGGAAGGCCAAGGCTGTTCACGATTTCGAGGTCGAATCGGGCGATGTTGTCAAGATTTGCACATGTGCCCTGTACCGCGTGAACGATGAAAAGAAATTCACTCGTATCAAGTGTTACGTTGACACTGCGACGCAGCTTGGACAGGTTGATGTACAGCAAAAGATACGAGAGAGCGAGCGGAAGGCGAACTCCAACATAGGCGTCTACAGAACCAAACTTTAATGGGCGACATATTGACCCAAAAGCTTAAATTCCAAGTCTCACTCCGGTTCGCCAGGACTATTCATTGCTGCAGAATCGCCCCACTTCCACTTTATCGTTGAGATGTAGCTAAGGTTGTGGGATGTCAAGTGAGGGGAACGCCAATAATACGTCAAGATGGCACTGGCTTGTATTAATTACGTGGTAAATTTGCTGGTCAATAACGAAATTCTAAATCATAGTTGGGCTGAGATAGTTTAAGGATAGGATCGAAATAGATAGTGATTTTGCACAAGAGGGTCTGATGTGCCGACTCCCCACAAAATATCTCGCGAACGTCTCGCTTCCTGTCCAATAACGATCTCAAGCACGTGCCATCATTTATAATAGCTCCTAGAGTGTGAGTCTATTCAACCGTGCCGTTGCAGTTGCCCATGACATGACATCTTACGGGTGCCTCTATGATTGAGACACATATTTGTTTGCCAGTTGCCTTGGTATGTTGAGCCTCTTCCGCAATAGCGAAATTGGTGATGAGGTTGATTCCCTTATATAACGTATGTATCATCCGGCTGCGCTGGTACAGCCGACTTGGTATCGCACCGTCTAGCTTGAGCTCTGTACCAAAAACTAGCCCAAGGTCTCTTCCAAAAGCACGTCTAGGTGACACAATCAATAGGGAATACCATTGGCGTTCTTTGTGACAGGAACAGAGTTGCTCATGATAGCGCGAATGTTGAGAGCACGCACGATAGATGGATTCGTCGGGACCCCTCTCAACTCGGGCGCGATATCATCATGATAGTGTATTCCACAGACAGGTTATCGGGTAGTGAGCGCATCAAAAAGGCTCTATAGAACAGCCCATCCTCGTATCGCAACTTTCCCGATGTTAGTAGCTGTAACCAATCTGGGTAGTGTTACCCAAACGCCAGACCAAGCAAAGCTGCCAACGATGCATTGAAAAAATCAGTAAACTCAGCGTCATAGATTAGTGCACCAGCTGAGATCTTAGCCTCATCCAACTATGGAGTGACCTGGAAAAACAGTTGAGTCACTCGATGGATACCCACTGTAATTTTCGATTACGTGTTCAATATCGAGATATCCGTGATCTGCCTATCCACTCTTTAACTCTCAGTTCATCAGTCATTAACTTATTGTACTTGAAAATTAACATGATTTATTGGTCTCTCATGACTAGCCGTCTAATCCGACTTCTCAAGAGCCTCCGGGTATTGGAATCCTGCTTGGCGACGAACCTCATCCATAAACTCCATAATGGCGACGGTCTCAGTCAGATCCTGGTGCTTTCCTTCTTTCCTTCCTTCAATAAGAGCAAATGCCGCGTCATCCGCTTCCCAGAACATGCCCTGGCCTTCTCCCTCGGGGTTCATGTAATGCAAAAATCCATTGTACCAACCGCTTCCCTTGCCTGGGCCTGGCTGAGGCCAGTCCTTCTCCTCAACAGTTCCATCTTCCAAAATCAACTTGGTCTTCTTGGGGCTTTGAGATACAGGGTACAGCTGGATTTCTCCCTTTTGTCCCTGGATGCGCACGCTTGGGTGAGGTACCGGGTCGTTGTGCATGGGTCCAACACGGATAGAGGTGGTGGAAACAGCGTGCGCATCACCGCCGGCAGATGCGTCACGTGGGAAGTTGATAAGCATTGTAGTGGTTTCATCTACTCCAGTTTTGGCATGCTATGTAGTACACGGGTTAGCGCAAGTTACCCAATTCGCATTGAATCGAATGAAATCCTACCTTGTTCACCAGAGCAGTAACTGTGGGCGGCGGTTGGTCCTTTTGGTAGAGGGCCAAAAAGGGCCATGTCAAACTGTAGACTCCCAGATCCAACAGCGCACCACCTGCTAAGTTTGCATTGGTCATTCGGTTCTTGTCATCCAGGAGCATCTCTTCCGGCAATCTGACGCTGGCGTCGGTAAATACCCTCAGCACGGGACCAATCTTGCCCGATTTGATCGTTTCTCTAACGTAGTCGGTAAGAGGAAAGTATCTTGTCCACATGGCCTCCATTAAGAAGAGGTTCTTTTCTTTGGCCTTTTCGACAAGCTTGCGTGCTTGCTGAGCATTCACAGTAAAAGCCTTTTCACACAAAACATTCTTGCCAGCTTCTAGGCACAGTATGGTATTCTGGTAGTGGTGGGAATGCGGCGTAGCAATGTAAATAATGTCCACGTTGGGGTCCTTGACGAGCTCTTCGTATGAGCCGTAGGGCTGCGCATCTGCGGGAGCTCCGACTTCCTTCAGGAAATCCCGAGCACGATCAGCGGATGAAGACGAGGCGGCTGCAACCACTGTGTGCTTGATTGTGGACACGCCACGCGTGTTGGGGTCCACCAGTAAATCTTTAGTGCTGAAATCAGGCGTTAATAAAGATGCAGGAGTCAAGAGTTTGCCCAAACATACAAGGTGATGGCGATTCCTCCTGTCGCCAGGATACCCCATCTAATCGTGCAAGGCTCACTCATTTTAACAGACAAACTTCTTGCTGGTCTTGCAAAATGAATCTTGCTCGGGACTCAAGGGGACAGCAACGAAGTAGTACCAAGTCCAATTGACATACGAATGCCCCAATTCAATCGACGGGGTTGGCTTTATATAGCTGCGAGATTTCTCTGACGACGTCGGCTCTTATTATAAATCCATCCCCGCAAGATAACCTGAACCAAGGATGCAAGCCCGGAACTCCGCGGTTGGTGGTGAGCAATCTCGCCATGTGATCAGCGATGGAGTAGCCAGTGGCCAATAGGAGCTCACCGGTTAAACATGGCAGGGCAAATGGCCGACACTCCCCGGCAGAACATCGGTATTCCATTTAGCCAGATAGCTTCAAGCGGGCAATGCTCGTACAAACATGTCATGAGACCTTTTTCTCTACGGGTTAGAGTATCTATCACATCCATTGTTCCTCGCCAACTAGTCCGGTAACTTGCTTTCCTCGAGTTCGAATCATCACTTCAGCTGCCCTACATCAAACACAAGGTTATTTCTGTCGTGCTGACTCAGTAATACTGCGCAGTCGAGATAAACGCGTCAATATTTAGGTGAATGGATTAAGGAGATTAGTTAAACACGTTTTTTGGATTTTTTAAACTTAGTGGATGATGGGTGTCATTTGGAATAGACCCAGCTCATTTCAAAAATCGAGGCTTGGTTCGGAGACTTCATTCCCATCACGGTCATTATTTATTCTCGAATCTGTGCTACATTGTACGTACTAACTAAATTTTTTCGAGGATTTAAGCAAAGAGACACCTTCTCGTTTAATCTAGGCAGCAAAAGATAAATAAGACAACGGGCAATCAAATGTAGATGTCAACTCTTCCCATTCTCACAGCCTACCCTACACCTCATCTTGGAAAGCAACTGAAAAGTTGCATTATCGTGTACCACAAAAACAGAGGGGCCACAACTTGATGATGGAAAACTGTAACCTGGTTTCTGTTGTGAATTTCGTATGCATTTAAATCATCAACTCGACCAGGGCGACAGGGTCACAAGTTCGACATATAGATCTGACGGATCGCTGTCGTTGTTCATTTATCCCCGAGCGGAATTGAAATGTTTATCTAGATTGAACCGAAGGACGGAATTTTGTGATGATTGGATGTGTGTCTTCAATTTGCACTCACAAACCTGGTAAAGTTCTACTCTGTGGTGAGCGAAGAATATTACCAACTGTCCCTACACAAAATCCGATTGAGGCATGAGCGGGATCACTGCATTTTCTCCCAAGAACTTTTATCTGCAAGTTCCATGTTTTGAGTGGGCATGTGTATTCTAGAATAACCTAAGGCACGGTTGGCTAAGCAAGAAAGATTGCCGGATGGGTCATCACCCAATAGCGGCGCCTATTGGGTAGTCAAGTCCATTCATGTCTTCATTATAATCATGGAGGAATGTAACGCCGGCTCTGTCGGTGTGCGTCGAGGGCCTATTCAGGCAAAGCATTTCTGCTGTGACCAAATCATATCTGCGATTATTGAAAACTGAGATAGAAATTTCATCATGCAGCCACTCACATGTCTCAATAGTTGGCTACGTTTTCTTCAAAGGGGAACTGAAAGCTTCTTACAAACAAGGTTTGTGCGTTTCAGCAGTTTATACCCATGCAGATGTCCAGGAATCATGTGAGAATTTGACTTTCGGGATTCCCTACTATGCTTTTGACTCCTGAACGAACTCCAAGAGACAAATCTTGTTAGATGTACCATTGGTCACGCTCATAGAGGCCCACCTTCACACGTGCGGAAAAGGGATGTTTCATGCGACGTGAAATGGTCTTTTTTGTTTCTTCATCAGGCAATTCGTACACGCGAGCGGCGCATTTCCATCACCCCCGGTATGTCGATATTAATTTTCTCTCATCACATCAGTCCTTGTTTGTGCGGAGTAAGAAAAGCTATTCTGGCTTCACAAAAAGATGTCTGTAAATTTATCCACAATTGATGAGCGGCTTTTAGATAATACTATTTAGGTAAACGCAAGGCTGAACCGGCTACTTTTGGTGCTAATATTATTGCCATTTGACCTGGCGCTTATAAGTAGAACCATGGACGAGATGAAGCGGAATTTCAATTACAAAATTGACAGAAATAGATTCAAACTTCTGGCAAACCGACTTCTCATTCGCAGGGACTGGTCGTTGGTAGTTGTTTCGCCACCTTACGGAGTGGTATGCGAGTAAGAATCGGATAGTGGGGTTTAGGTTCACAAAGATGAAGATGGGATTTTCTCAAAAATTTCCAATTTAGGTCCGAGGGTTGCACTTCAGCACTCCTTAACTCAAATGACGAAAGGTTTAGGTTAACTGGGACACTAGCAGGATAAAGGTTAGGATTCAAGGTTGGGCGCGTTGCCCCTGTTCCCCACAGACTGCTGATCCATGGCAGCTGCAGAATAGAAGCGATGGAAGCCGAAACGAAGGGCGATGGGGCCAATTGAATTGTCCATGTTGTGGGAAAATGACGGCTATAAGGGAATCAGAGTGTAGCGTGATCGGCGATGTGGATTGGAGCGAGGTCATGGTGGCCGTAAGCCAAGCGTTGATAGCGAATTTGCTATTTTTAATCTCTATCGGGATTACGTTGTTGCCCCTGCAGGAGGGAAGCCTGACAAGCGAGACGCAGTTGGTTTTGGAGCCCCATCTTGAACCATCATTCTTGTTCTCATTCTCTTTCGCATTCTCGCTCCGGGCTGTCTCCGACGATCTGATGATGATGTGCGCGGCGCATGGACAGTCCGATTCTCCGAATCCTGACAAGATCATCCCTTCTCTGTAATCGACCTTGTACGAGGAAACCAATCTGTGGGTCTCAAAAAGTGCTCGCCTCGAGGAAAAAAGATGGGGCTACACGACACGGTGTGGTGAGTCCACATGGAGTTCGGAATTTGCATGTTTCATAAAAAGCAGGGACCCATTTAGGAATGGGTCGATAATAAGATTTGCTTGGACATGTGTTCATGTCCATGCCTACGGACGAGGAAAAAACGGCCACTGGGGTAGCTCAACCAATGACGGCACCATCCGAAATGCTGCTGCTTGCTTCGGAAAAACCTTATGGCGCTAAGGTTGCTCGTGTGCTGGCTGGTGGCCATGTTATTATGCTCTGCTGGGCACGGAGTATATTTATGAAAGCCAGGCATGCGCTAGCCAGGGGAGCCTGGTGTTGAAACGGTGAATAAATTCCAGGATCGCAATCGCAAAGCTTGGGATGAGGCGGAAATACATGATCTAGCTCATTCCCGGGATTTGAGTTTGTTCTAGAATCAACCAATTTCAAATTCCATAATCCTGGACATATTACGCGATACGCTTCTCTCGAACGGGCCATAGTCTATGCAAGGATTCGACATCTTACATAAGTGGCTAGGTTAATGCACGGGTGCATATTATCACTTTTTGTGCTCCAACTGTTCCTGGCTTCAATGTTGTTTGAGATGGGAATGCTATTGTTTCAACACGGCAATTTTCCATACCAGCAAGGCGTTTATGGGATTCAGACCAAACTCATCCCAAACGAAACCTTGTGCAGAGCATTGTCGGTCATGGATTACAGACAAGGACGGACCGACAACGCGCGAATTGAGACATAGCGCTGACCACGTGGATGCAAGGAAGCGGCTTAGACTCCACCCTCATCCAACGCCCGCCAACGTGGAGACCCTACAACTCAGAGGATTTGGTGCAACATCGCCACGGGAGGAGGGCGCGAAGCCGTTCCGATCGGCAAGGCGAAGCCCTATGGGCGACTGTGATGCGGGCAGAAGCCCATGTATTTAAGACGCACATCAAATGGGAGACAAATGTCACCAAAGGACCCTTGACATCATGATGCCATCCCTTCGCGCTGCATGGCACAGGCAACGTGCCGGGCCTCCCGCGGGGAAAGCTTAATCAGTGAAGGATTCGGTGACTACTACCTCCTGCAAGGGTATAGTTGTCATCAAGGTACCGCCATATCACTAAAGTGTGTGACGGGCCCAGGCCATTAAATTAGGAGGCCACGTTCATCCATGCTCGCATCCACACTTAGCCGTCGATGGCATCTTTCTAGGTCTCGACGGGGAACTTCCTCAGCAACTTAATTGGTCATGCCGTCTTGACAAAGTTTGGTTTAGCGCTAGGCACTCTTATGCTGCTCGTTAATATGCAGCAATCTGGAGACCTTTTCACATCACGAACCATCTCGCCTCGGCGCAAGTCAGTCACCTTGATTTTTACCTCTGCTTCGCCTTCGAAATCCGTTTCTGTCGGCCACACGTTCCTTTTCGCGTCGATATAGTTGATGTTTGATATTTTTAAAAGCCATGTTCTTTATTGCTAATTTTTAGTATTGCCAAGATGGACACCCAACTGGTGCAATTCCACCACACGGTGGAGCTGCTGCTCCTCGCGAACCCTGCCGTCGCGCAGGCGCGGGTGATTAAACCCACTCTGGGCGATGGAGAGCGATGGATCGTGAGCGTCGCCGTGGACGACGCTGAAGAGATGGAGCAGCCAGAGCTAGTAGAGCTCGTGGGGAGGCTGCGCGACAAAGTGACGGTGGCCATGAGGACCACCCATGAGAAGACGCCTTTACCGAACACCTGGTACCATCTCGACGACTTTCCCGTGGATGAGGACGGCACCATCGACGACGAGCAGCTTCAGCTGGTCATAGCTGGAGATGACACTGCGCACAGCACCAAAATTATTTGTCTCGACTTTGAGACCACTCCCGTTACAGTAACCAAAATTATTAACGACTCAGAAGAGCCCGAGTCTTTCATCTCCTCCGAGCCGGAGATTCCCAAGAACACATTAAAGAGAACAGTTCAACTACCGCATTTAGCAAATTCTTCCATTGCCAGCGCCACAATCCTTCAGGCCGCATGGGCCGTGGCCATTTCCCAATTCTATGACACCAACGACGTTTGCTTTGGTCTTTTCAGCACCATATACGAGAACCATGATGATCCGATTACTTCGCCAGTTTTAATGCAAGTCCAGATAAATGAACAGCTACCTATCGCAAGCTTTCTGAGCCGAGTGCAGAAGAATGCGTCCCAGCGGGCTGTTTTTGAAGGCGTCGATGCTGAGATGCTGTCAATACCGCGCATAGAGATGGACGACGAGCTCGGTTTCTCCAGCGCTTTGATTATGCAGCTATCACACGATGACTCGACTGCAGGCGATGATGAAGCAAACTCACACTTAGCCAAAGCAAACACGATCATGAAGGACACGGCTGCATATGGTTGTCCTTTAGTGCTCCAAGTTCTCATGTTCAGCGACCGCGTCGAGCTCTTGCTCAACTTCATTATTGACCAAGTGTCAGACGCTGACGCTACTTCAATAATGGATCGCTACAACACTGCGGCATATCAGCTAATAGAGCAAAAGGATAACCTTCTGGCCTCTGTCTTGTTCGGCACCGAGAGCGACTCCGTGGTGGGACAATCTACAGCTAGCGACTGCACAGACAACGACTCGCTAGCCCAAGACATCGGGGGAGGATGCAACTTGGAAGAGCTGGACATGCGCTTAGGTTTGACCTCACCCATCACACCCATCACGCCCATGGCCAACTTTAGTCTCGGCGTAGTGGTCGACAGCGATGACGTCAACGATGGCACCCACGAGGAAGATTCCGAGGTGGTAAGTTCGTGCATCCACGAGCTCATCGATGCCCAAGCACATGGTCGACCAAACTCCATCGCCGTCGACGCCTGGGACGGCAAGTTCACCTACCAGCAGTTGAATTCTGCATCCAACCGACTGGCCTCTCACCTTATTCATCACTATGCCGTCCAGGTCGGAGATCTCGTTCACGTCTGCTTCGAAAAGTCCATCTGGTTCTTCGTCTCCATCCTGGCCATCAGCAAAGCCGGCGCAGTCTGGGTCCCCCTGGAACCGTCACACCCGCAACACTACCAGGAGCAGATTGTGAAGCAAACTGCAGCGCGGTTGGTTCTGACATCGAGTGCAAATGTTGAGAAATGTGCTGCATTGGTCTCGCAGGTCTTGGCTGTGACTGCCCCCCTCAACCGACGACTCACTCAGAGATTTGGACCTGCACCATCTGCACCGACGGTAGTCATCGCCCCGGACCAACCGGCATATGTCATGTTCGCATCCAGAGGCGTTGGAGCTCCAAAGGGAGTTGTGATGGAGCATGGCAGCGTCTGTACCAGCCAGAAGGCAGTGGCAAGTAGGCTTGGATTGACACCAAGTGTCAGAATGCTACAGATCGCACCATATACCTTTGATATATGTATTGGAGAGATTCTAGGCCCTCTAATAACTGGAGCGACCATCTGTGTCCCCTCCGAAGAGGCATGCAGGAACGATTTGAAGGCCTGCATCAACGACACAAAGGCCAGCTGGGCTTTCCTAACACCGTCTATCGCAAAATCTTTCACCCCCGACGATGTACCTGGCCTTGAACTGGTGTTGCTGAGTGGTGGACCTGTTGAGAGGGATGTTTTTGAGAGTTGGGTTGTTACGGTCCGCCTTTTCACTGGCTGGGGTCTTGCAGAGACGGGTGTATTCTGTACACTGCACGAGTGGCAAACAGTCAATGATTCGCATCAAACCATCGGTCGCCCCGTTGGAGGTTCTTGCTGGATTGTAAACCCGGAGGACCCTCACCAGCTTACTCCTCTCGGAAATGTGGGTGAGCTGGTCATCCAGGGGCCAATTCTAATGCGTGACTATCTTGGGGATGCGCCAGCAACCAAAGCAGCTCTCATGACCAATCTGCCCTCTTGGGCACCCGAAAGGACCGCTACAGGCTGGAACACGCTTTTCAAGTCTGGAGAACTGGCAACTTACACGAAAAACGGCATGCTGGAATTTGTTCGTCATAAAGGAGACCAAACCGATGTTCAAGGTCAGCGCATCGATCTGCGTGATATTGAGTCTCACCTTCAGACTCCACTTCAAAACGCCCGCCAGATTGCAGCCACAACCTTGGAGGGAGTAGCGGGCACGACTCTTGTTGCCTACTTCAGTTTTGAAGACGAGACAAAGACTGCGACTTCAGATGGCATCGACGCCAAGGAAATTCTTTTGCCCCTGACTACTGAAATCCAACTCCAAATTAACGCAGCAGTCGACCATCTCAAGTCTGTGCTCCCGAGCTACATGAGACCTACGATATTATTCCCTTGCAAGTTTATGCCATCGACGACATCATCGAAACTGGACCGAGATGCACTGAAGCAATTGACTAAGGCTCTCACACCGGATGTATTGGCTGAATACACTCCCTCAGAAATCGCAATCGATGCCCCAGCCTCGTCGGTCGAAGACCGTATTCAATCCATCTGGGCGCTTCTGTTTGGCGTCCCTCCCAAATCTATAAACAAGGACGACAGCTTTTTCGGCCTTGGAGGCGACTCCATCGCAGCTGTTGAATTTGTGACACGGGCACACAAGATGGGTTTGACAATTACTGTAAGCAGCATATTTGCAGACCCGCGACTGTCGGCTGTAGCAGCTGCCACCGAGGAAAAGGAGCCTGAAACAAATCGAATCGAGACTTTTGGTTTACTTCCTAAACGGAGCAAGCAGCAGATTTTGACAGCTATCCGCGATCAATGCAATCTGCCCAACCTTCGAGATATTGAGGACGCCTACCCTTGCACAAGCCTGCAAGAAGGTCTCATGGCACTGGCACTCAAGCACCCGGGCTCGTACATTGCCAGGAACGTCTACCAAATTCCTGAACACGTACAAACAGATCGATTGCGAAGAGCCTGGGAGCAGACGGTTAATATTTGCTACAACCTGCGGACTCGCATTGCCTCTTTTGATCGTACTTCTTACCAGGCCATCATCAGCGAGGGTGCTGCATGGGAGCCAACGGATAACCTTGACATCCGCACCGTTATGAACAACATCAAAGAAATGAAGGTTGAGTACGGCTCGAGGCTCTGCCGCTATGCGCTTGTGACAGAAGCCACTGGTGAACGATACTTTGTTCTGGTTCTGCACCAGACCGTTTTTGACGACTGGAGCTTAGGGATTGTGCTCGAGACGCTGCAAAACATGTACCAGGACAAGCCGACACCTCCCCTGGAACCTCACGCGAGCTTCATGAACTACATCGCCCAGATGGAGACTACGCCCACCGAAGAGTACTGGATTGCCGAATTGAGCGGGGCGCGGCCCACTCGGTTCCCAAAGCTGGACTCAGCTGGCAATATGGAGACAGCAAGCAAGATCATGATAACCACCATCAATTTCCCCAAGAGCACGGAGACGTCCATCACCAAGGCCACCATTCTACGAGCCGCGTGGGCTATTATTCTTGCTCGCTACGGCGATGTTGACGATGTCTGCTTCGGCGCTACCGTTTCGGGCCGCCACGCCCCCGTAGTTGGCATCAATCGAGTTGTTGGACCAGCACTGGCTACCGTCCCAGTGCGGGTGCGCCTGAACGGAGAAGAGACAGTCTCGAGTTTCCTCGAGAATATTCAAAACCAGACCATCGAAATGGTTGCGCATGAGCAGTTTGGCTTGCAAAACATTGCCAGGCTCAACCCCAATGCCAAGAATGCTTGCAAGCTCTCCAGTCTGCTGATGGTAAAACATATTCAGCCTGTGAAGGAATCTGTCGATTCACTTCTCATGCCCGCCGAACTCAGTCTGGCCGATGTCCAGGAGTCAATCAAGGAGTCTTACACGTACCCTCTGATGATACAGGCGAACACGCACAGAGATTATGTCGACTTGGTCTTCGCTTACAGCCCCGCAGTCATGCCCGAGCCTCAGCTTCAAGCACTTGCCAGCCACTTGGAGCACGTCATTGGCCAACTCATCTCTGCGCGCGACATGGTGATTGGCAATATATCGTTGACTAGCAAATGGGATGTCCAGAAAATCACCAAGTGGAATGAAGACCAAGTTACCGAAGTGCGATCGTCGTGCATTCACGACATGATTACCGACCAAGCCTTGCGAAATCCTGACCAAGAGGCACTTGTCTCTCGCGCAGGCAGACTTACTTACAAGGAGTTGGACGACAAATCGACAAACCTTGCCAAGCACCTTGCTGGACTGGGTCTCAAGTCGGAAATGATTGTGCCGACCTGCTTTGAAAAGTCCATCTGGACGATTGTTGCGCAGCTTGCCATCATGAAAGCCGGCGGTGTATTCATGCCGTTGGATCCCAGCTTTTCCATCCATCACAGGAGAACCCTGATCGAGGCAGTAAATGCTCCCCTTGTTCTTGTGTCGCCTTTGACCGCCGAGGGCTTCACCGCCGAGGACAAGATTGTTTTGGTGTCCCCCTCAATGAGCTCCAACATGGTGAGCATCGGGAGATCCAGGTTCGGCTCCAAGTCTTTGCCCAGCAACGCCGCATATTTGATTCTCACAGCTGGACTCGCTGGCGCCCCTGAAGGCGTGGTGATAGAGCAAGCTGCCATGTGTTCCAGCATCATGAGCCGAGGCACCACTTATGGGTTTGGCCCGCACTCTCGAGTGTTGCAGTTCTCGGATTACCGGTGCGATACCAGCATCGCAGAGAGCTTTACTCCCTTGGCCTTTGGAGGAACTGTCTGTGTGCCCTCTGACCAAGACCGTCTGGCTGATATCGGCGAATTCATCAACGACATGGAAATCAACTTTAGCTATTTGAGCCCGTTGTTCGCCAAGACGCTCAACCCTGCGTCTGTCCCCACGCTCAGGAAGCTGATTCTGACTGGTGACGCGCTGACTACAGAAAACATTGAGAAGTGGTTTGGCCGCGTCGAAGTCATCGGTGCATATGGCCCAATCGAAGCTGGAGGATGGTGCTGCACGCACCTGTTGCATTCACGCACAGAGTCACCCAAGACAATTGGCCACAGCCTTAATTCTAGGTGCTGGATTGTCAAGCCCAACGACCACACTCAATTGGTCCCTGTGGGTTGTGTAGGAGAGCTGGTAATCCAGGGCCCGACGCTGGCTCGTGGCTACTTTAACGACTCAGTCAAAACTCAGGAGTACTTTATTGATGGGGTGGAATTAGTTCCTGCACTGTCCAATGGCAGCCGTCCCAGGTTCTACAAGACAGGAGACTTGGTCAAATGCGATTTCAGTGGAACAATCGAGTATGTTGGACGAATGGACAACAGGCCGATCACCAAGCCAATCACCGAGCCCGCCCCCGAGCCCATCGCTAAGGCCATAACCGAGACCGCCAACGAGGCCGCCCACGAGGCTACCACGGAGACTACTACCGAGACTACCACTGAGGTAACTATCGAGAGTTCGACCGAGGCTACCACTGAATCTATCATCGAAGCCGCCACTGAGCCCACCGCTCAGGCCACAACTGAGACCACCCCTGAGGCCATCACCGAAGCCAATACCGAGACCACTACCGAGAACATTACTGAGAACATTACTGAGACCGCTACTGAGGCCACTACCCAGACCACTGTCGAGGCCGCCATTGAAACCGCTACCGAGGTCGTTGCCGAGGATCAGGAGTCGGAACATGGAGAGCTTGAGGATGATGATGATGGCACGGAGAATCCTATGGAAGGATTATTGAAAAGCATGTGGGCCGAGATGTTGAATGTGCCGGCAGAAAATATTAGAAAACGCGACAGCTTCATGGATCATGGAGGAGACTCAGTCACTGCAATCCAAATGGTCACGCGTCTTCGAGATCTGGGTTTGAACATTGATGTTCAGGAGATCTTTGCCAACCCACGCCTGTCAATCGTCGCAACAAAGGTGGAAGGGACTATCAAAGAAGAGGACATCCATGCTGCAGATCCCCTGTCCATGCTTCCTGAAGCCGATGTCGATATGGTGCTCACAACGATCGGGGAACAGTGCAACCTCGAAGTTGAGGACTTGATTGAGGATGCTTATCCTTGCACAGGCCTCCAGGAAGGTCTCATGGCTCTTGCAGTGAAGAAGCCCGGATTCTACACCGCCAAGCATGTGTATCGCCTATCTGACGATATTGATACTGATCGTTTCAAGGCTGCTTGGAGTCGAACCCTTGAAGTCTGCACAAATCTCCGCACACGCATTATTTTGTATAAGCACATGTCGATCCAAGCCGTTGTTGACGATGAGGTCTACTGGGAGCCAATTGTGGACACGGATCTGAGCTCATTGATTCAGAATGAAAATTATTCCATGGAAATTAGCTACGGTTCAAGACTCTGCCGTTATGCTTTTCTCACCGAATCCCCAGAAAGGCGATTTTTCATTCTTTGCTTGCACCAATCTATTGCTGATGACGTCAGCATGAATATTATGCTGGACGTCCTGCAAAAGGCTTACATGGAGGATGATCTGCCCCAGCTGCAGCCATATTCCACATTCATCAACTACAGTGGCCAAGTTGACCGCGAGAAAGCAGTTTCGTACTGGAGCAAGCAGTTGGAGGGCGCCCAGCGTGCTGTCTTCCCACCGGCAAGCATTTCAGGCGGTGATTTGCCCAGTAGCCGGGTTCTAAAAACACAGGTCCCAATCCATAACCTGGCTGACTCGCACGCGACAGCTGCCACGGTGCTTCATTTGACTTGGGCAATTGTACTCGCACGCTACAACAACACCGATGATATTTGTTTCGGCACCACGTTTTCTGGACGCCAAGCCCCGGTCACCGGTATCGACTCCATCGCCGGTCCTACACTTGCCACTGTGCCTGTTCGTGTGCGTCTAGATCAACAACAAACGGTAAATGACTTCCTAGAGACCATGAAGACCCAGGGGCCTGAAATGATGGCATATGAGCAGTTCGGCCTCAGGAATATCTGCAACATCAGCCGTGAGATTAAGGATGCCTGCGAATTTTCAAGCCTGTTTGTCGTTCGATCCGAGCAGCGAGTGGCGGAAGCCGATTGCGAGACGCCTGTTCTTACCAAGGTCAATCTCGCGGAAAGTGGAATCTGGAAGAACGATGTTTATTTCCACTACCCGCTTGTTGTGTCATGCACCATCCAGGACGACAAGGTTGACCTGGAGTTTGCCTACCACGACACTACTCTTGGCTCGGAGAAGCTCAAAGCACTCTCGCACCACTTCCGAAATGTTTTCCAGCAGCTCTGTGCGCAGCCCGATGCGGAGCTGGGCTCGATTTCTCTCGCAGGCTCTTGGGATATTGAAAAAGTCACTGGATGGAACAAAAGCGAGGTGGAGATCATTGACTCATGCGTCCACCATCTCATCGAGAAGCGGGCAAAGATGCAGCCCGGATCACCCGCCATTTCGGCCTGGGACGGAAAGCTCAGCTACGGCCAGCTAGACCAGGCTGCAAACAAGCTGGCTAATTATCTTATCGATACTCACCGAGTAAAGGCTGGCGAGTTCATTCCTGTTTGCATCGAAAAGTCTGCTTGGTACTCGGTGGCTATCCTCGCCATCAACAAAGCCGGTGCCGCCTGGGTGCCCATCGATCCCTCGCACCCTTCGAGTCGACTCCAGCATATGGTGAAGCAAACAAAGGCCAGTATGGTCGTTACTTCTGATGTCAGCGCCTATGACTGTATTGGTCTGGCCCCGCGCATCATCAAGTTGCCATCTGACTTGGACGATTATCTCGTGGGACAAACGGAAGACGTGGGCATGTCGCCTCAAATTAATACCACCCCTGCTGACCCTGCCTACGTTATCTTTACTGAGGACACAGATGGTTCCCTAAAGGGCTCCATCATTCAGCATCAAGCTGTCAGCACGAGCCAGCGGGCAATTAGCAGAAAACTGTGCATGACGCCAAATGTCAGACTGTTGCAATTCTCCGCTCACGAGTTCGATCTCTCAGTGAGCGAAATCATCGGTCCACTGATTTCTGGCGCATGCGTTTGCGTCCCGTCAGAGCACGACCGCATGTGGAGTCTCAAGAACTTCGTCGAGGGCATGAACGTCAACTGGGCCTACCTGACCCCTACCTTTGCACAAACACTTACGCCAGAGGATTTGCCCACCTTGGAGCTTTTGCTCCTGGCTGGTGAAACCGTGACTGAAGAGATTCTCGAAATCTGGGATGGCAAGCTACGCCTCGTTGCTGGGTGGGGTTCCGCTGAAACCAGCACTCTCACTTCACTTCACGAGTGGCATTGGACCAACTCGTTGAAGCTCGTAGGAATCCCAGCAGGCGGCCTTTTCTGGATTGTCGACCCTCAAAATCCCGAAGAGCTCGCCCCGGTTGGATGCGTTGGTGAGATCGTACTTCAAGGCCCAACTATTCAGAAAGAATATCTCCTCGATGCCGCTCAAACCAAATCATCCATGCTCACATCATTCCCCGCGTGGGCAACTCGCTTCGGCTCTGAAGCTTCCAACCGATTCTACAAGACCGGCGACTTGGGTTTCTACAACCCAGATGGCATGATTGAATATTTTGGCCGGAAAGACAGGCTCGTTAAAATCCGCGGCGTACAAATTAACCTGTGTGCGATTGAAAGCAGTATCAAAGAGGCTCTTGAAAACATCGGCGATGTGGTTGTTGATGTCATCGAGACTAAATCCGGCGAGCGTCTTGTCGCGTTTTTGATGTTTGGTACTGGCGAAGACAGTCAAAAGCGAAGTGCCACTGAATTCGATTTGAGCAATTCGCTTATCCCATTGGATCAAAATATCCAGCAGCTGCTCGCCACTCTTGCCCGAGACCTATCAGGCGCGCTGCCGCAGTACATGGTTCCCGACGTCTTTCTACCACTGCAGGATAGACCTTACACATCTTCCATCATGCTCAACCGAGCGAAACTACGATGCCAAGCAAATTCTTTGCCGGCAGAGAAGTTCGATGCATACAAGGCTAACCCCCAAGCAGCCTTTACCATCCCGTCTACCGAGCTGCAGCGCAACCTGGCTTCAATGTGGTCCGATGTTCTTGAGATACCCACAGCTTCGATCGGTATCTACGACAACTTTTACTATCTAGGAGGTGATTCAATGCGATTTGCAGTTCTTTCCAACGCTCTTTACAGCGAGTACAGTATCTTATTGAGCAGTGGATACGAAAACGACCAGAAGCTGTCAATTGACGGACTTGCCGAACTCATTGAGAACGAAGCTCGAAGAGAAAACCCGGTTAAGATGGATCTCATGGAAGAGCTCGCAACTTTCATCGACGATCCCAAGTACGAAAAACTGCGCAAAACCTTGCAGGAAAACCACGTAACCGAATTGCCTGCAAACGCCACCGTCTTCCTTACCGATGCAACTGGATACTTGGGTACTGAAATTCTCAGGCGTCTGCTTTGCTTGGACGCCATTGGCACGGTTGTCGTTTTGGTATCTGCCACATCCTCGCAGCACGGCATGGAGCTCATCCGCAAAGCCGCCCGCATTGCCAAGTGGTGGGACCTCACTGATACATACAAGATTGAAATCTGGACAGGAGACTTGTCGCAATCTCACCTGGGCCTCAAAGATGCACAGTGGAAGCGCCTGTGCGGAACCTGCAAGGATGGAAATATTGATGCCATCGTGCACAATGGCGATGTAATCAATTGGATTGCCAACTACGAAAAGCTCCGGGCACCAAACGTCACATCTACCGTGGACCTTCTGGGTGCCCTGGCAGAATCCCCAGTGCACCCAAAGTTGGTCTACGTTTCCGACAAGACCCAATCTGATGCATCTGCCGACGTGTCCATCACGGCGACAAACCTGGAGTACAGCAACGGCTACACACAAACCAAGTTTATTTCCGAGAGCATCATCAGGGAGCTCTCATCCGAACTACCAGCCCAAAATCGCCTCTCCGTTGTCAAACCAGGCTTCATGATTGGGGCTGCAGAGAAGAGCATGGCCAACACCGATGACCTTGTATGGCGCATGGTAGCAACAGCAGCCGAGATTCGGGCTTTCCCGCAGGAGCCAAGTGAACACTGGCTAGAAATTGCCGACGTCAACAACGTCGCGGCCGCCATCACCGGCCAATTGGTTACCATTGTTCCCATCAAGCCCCTTGTCAAACCCACATTGCGTATGGCGATTGGCGCTTTCTGGCAAAGCGTCAACTCCAAGCTCGAGACGCCGTGCTACCCGATGCCTTGGGAGCAATGGGTCACTACCGCGCTCGCTCACATGGAGGACGTTGGAGAGAACCATCCGCTGTGGGAGGTGCAGTATTCTCTGAGCCAACTGGGTTCGCCGCTGTCGCCCACAGATGAGCCTCCCGTGCCGCTGAAGACTGTGCCTCTGCAGGTCGCAGTGCAGCGAAACGTTGAGTATCTTCTAAGCACAGGAGTGATTCCATCTTCGACCAACCAGGCATTGGCAAAGGAAGAGAACCTGCATCCGCCTGACAGCCCAACAATATCATGATTCTTATGCCTTGTACATGAACTTTAGCATGAGTTTTTTGTTTTTTTATATTCTTAAAAAATTTTTTCGTTTAGTGGGCCCTTTGGATGGCTGGAAATAACTCCAGTTCTCGATCTGTTTGTTTACATTTTTGGACCAAATTTGCATTTATTTCAGTTCTTTATACCACCCATAGAGATTTGACGTCCATAATACGTCACTTGATAGCGAGCGCAAAATGAATACACATTTGATTTTACTCTTTGCATGCACAGAACCTGATTGTCGTGATGATCTTACTAACAGGTCAAAAGAACCTATACTTGAGTGGACACATTATCGCCCCAATGTTTTAGGATTCAGCCATTTTGGGTTGCTCATTTTTCGTGTTGCACTACACTGTAAACTGCATAAACCATGGGTTTTCGGCCATCTCCAGGAGTGATATGTCATTTTCCGCATAGTCAAACAATTGATTGTTCATTTCAAAGCTATGATCCCCGCTCTAGCATCTCCTTGCTAATACCAAATTCGCTCCCAAGTCCGCCTCAAAAATCCCATCTTCTGCAGCTGTTGCTCGAACGTGCCATACTCGGCTTCCTCCCATATCTTGCATTCTTCATCAACCTCAGCCTTGCCGCTAACAAGATCGGCCTCGGCAGGATCCACGAAACGCGCCTTCTTGATAACCACCCAAAGCAGGAACATGATTGGGCTGAAGGCGAGCGCAAAGTAACTAGTGACCCATCCTTGAACATCAAATGGCACAAAAGTGTCAAACCCAAGGGTGAACAGCAAAATAGTTCCCAGCCCCAAAGCAAGGTATGCAAAGTACGGCATAAAGGGCGCCTGGTAGGGGAGGGCGGAATCCGGAATTGTTCCAGGCTGCGCGATCCTGGCGCGGCGCCAGCCCAGATACGTCCACAACATGAACAGGTATGAGATGATGATGCCTCCGGTGGTAAGCCCGACAAACTATACACAAATCAACAGCTATCCTCTGGTTTCATTTGAGACTTGCTTACCCAGTCAAATACGGTGGCAGAGGAGTTGGATGTGACCAAAAAGGTGACACACGATAGTAAGGAAACGATAACGACACAATAAATGGGCACTCCAGATTTGGTACATTTAAGGAGGAACTTGGGGGCCTGACCGTCTATCGGGCATGTCAGCATCATCTTGAAGGGGAAGGCAGATAAGCACAAACCTTTGGCGAGCCCATAGAGCGTACGGGAAGAAGAATACATGTAAGCATTGCCACAAGACCTTCACAAACAATCATCAGTCAATTATCATAACAGGCAACCTTTGAGAAGCAGAACACCTACCATCCTGACAAGAGCACCAAGAAGTTAATCAAATCGGGCAACCCGTGAATGCCCAAATTCTCAATGCCAATCACCCAAGGCGATGCGGCAGATCCTGAGCTGCCGTCGGCGATGGCACCAAGCAGTCTGTCATCCCTACTTGAGCAAATGATTCCCACTGCGAGAACTCCAATCACATAAAATCCCAAAAGGCGATACAGGATCAGCTTCGCGACTCGCGGGATTGTTCGTCGTGGGTCCTGGATTTCTGCGGCGGCGAGGGCGACAAAATCGGGCCCGCCAATGCAAAAACTAGCGTAGACCACAACCGACCTGCAGGAGTTAGAATTTGATCAAGATGAAAGATTCAAGAGAGATACCTACCAGAACCCAAGAAATTTCCCAGTATTCCCATCGGTGTAGTACGCATGCATATAGTTCCCATTGCCCCAGTGAGTGAAGCCGTACGCATCGTGCTTAGGGTTGCCACCGCACATTGTGACAAAAGTGACCATTATAAGACCGATCAAGAGGAGGATCTTGGTCGATGACATGATAAATTCGGATTCGCCGTACCATTTCACTGCAACCACATTGAGCGTAAAACAGACAACAAGGGCGACAGCTACCCAGACACCAGGATTGATTGTCGTGCTCCCTATAAAAAAGAAAATTAGTATTTGTCCAGATCAAGCTCAGACACGATGTATATTCCACTAGGCAAAATTATTTGGCATAGTTTCATTCGCGACAAGGACTAGCAAGAGCAGAAAAAAAAACCTACAGTACTGTGCGACGGTGGCTACAGCGCTATACTCGACACACACGAGCATCACTCCGGCATAAAAGTAGGTCCAACCCATGGCGAAGCCAAGAGCCGGGTGCACGAAACGAGTCGCAAGCTCAAACACACTACCGCGAATCGGAAGATAGGCGCACATCTCGGCGACGGCAAGGGTGCAGGGCCAGATGAAGAAAACGCTCCAGAAGAGGAATCCCAGGAAAACAGAGAGGGGACCGGCTTTGGCCAGGACGCTTCCGATTCCCACAAACAAGGCCGTGCCGATGCTGCCTCCGATGGTCATGAGCTGCACATGGCGCGGAGCAAGACCTCGCTTGGTCTCGCGGTACTCGGGGCCGATTGAGGCCGCGCGGACCGAGTGATCATCGGCATGCGAAGGACCAGCATGCACGCCGAGCTTGGGCGCATCATAGTCGGAGGAGGAACCCATCTTGACTCGCGATTCCTTCATGTGATTTTGCAAAAAGCGAGTTGAGGGCCGGTTTTTATCAGGAATCCGCTATCGCGCGTGAGCTCGCTGAGCTTTATCTGGCTTGCTTGGCCGATCTGTCGGAGCTCCCAGCAATCGCCAGTTCCGATAAGTCTCCCTGTCCCGTCTATCAGCCAAATGTAACTTGATGGTGATAAGACAAGAATGCGTGATTCGCTATTGGTGCTTGGGGCCGGCCTCTTGAACTGCACCCCGGAGCCTGCCTCGTGTCGTGCGCGTAATCCAATCCCTGTCTGCGTTCGGTTGCATCGGCTTGAGCCTGCCGACGGCAAGATGCAGACCAGAACAGGAGAATGTAGTGAGCTCCAATACTGGAGAAAATGCCAAGAATTTTTTCGGATACTTATAGATATTGCACTTGCCAATTACCTGGAGGCATGTCGCAAAACAGATTCCGATAAAACACCAACGGGGGGGCCATTTGTGAGCCAAGAGATAAGACGAGATCCATGCAGATCATTGTGTGGGGCTCGACCGGCAACCTTTGCCCAACTAAGCGCAAACATGCGCTTCGCAGTGATAGATAGGCACCAGTTTTGGAATTGTTCTTGGTTTACTGGTGCTTCAGGGGCTCATTGGCTGTGCGGAATTATACCATTTCGTTACCTGATTGGCAATAGCCGAGAATCAGGTGGTTCGATCCAGCACGACACCTAACGGGCGCTATGATTCAAGACCCAAGACTATCTTCAATCCTCTCACTTGATAGCTTTCCAAGTCCTTCAAACTTTGCGATCTTGTATGCGGTGAAATGGGCCTGGTTCTTGCGATGAGAGGGCTCATCATTTGGAAGCTCCATGTGACGCAGATCTGTGTTACTCCTAACTGAGGCACAGGCAGACCTTTTGGTGTAGTGGTTAGGGGCTGCCTCCTCATTTCACGTATCATCATGAAACGATTTCCTCAACTTCCAATTCTGGATTTTGAAATCATCATTCGCTAACTTGTATTTTCAAGAAAAGCGGTCCCCTATCGTCGGCGATCTCACAAAACTAGATTTTCCGGGGATAGGCGTGTTCCGTGAAGGGGTTTTGTAACCCAGCCAGGCAATTATATCCCCGCCGCGAGAGTGGATTACCCCGCCTCACAAACCAGTGCCTGGGCAACGCTTGTTTTAGGGATGACGGGTTTTATAGACGTATACGGTATGTCAACAAGCTTTCTTGGAGAGGCAGCTATCAAAGCATGCCCAGTTCAGTTGGTCAATCTGGGACATCAATTCCACCTACAAGGACATAATTCCCTGATCTGGGATTATTCCTTGTTGTATCCAATGAAACCCTTCTTGTTCCCCCTTTATTGATCGATTTTGCCTTGGGTAAGAGAATCCAGGCCACCTTGAGTTTATACACCCGTCCACTTTTCACGTCACTTCATATCTAGACCCACAAAGGCATTTCTTCCCCCCGAATATGGCAAACTGATCAATCCGGCCTTCTTCTTGAACGACTCCAGCCACTGGGGGTTATCAGCCCAGGTCTGATCCCAATCATTATCCGGGCCAAAAATCATGTCGCTAGTCTTCTTCTTCAATTCATCATCGGTTGGCACGCGGCCATTGCTGAGCTCGTGCTTGACGAGGGCGAGCAGCGCTGACTCCACTTGTCGGTATGAGTGAGGAACCTCAACCATCTGCTGTGCCAGAGGACTGAATGGCTCCCAATTTGCGGAACCTTCATTGGACATGACTGTTTCTCCGCCAAGCTTGTTGAAATCCAAATCAGAAGGTCCCGTGTAGTGGCTTGCTTGCGATGCTGAAAATGGCTCCATGGTCTTGCGCTGATCCCCAATCATAAAGACGGGCATGTCGTTCTCGACAAGTTTATCAATCTCGTCATCGAATCCCCGATCGCCCTCCCAGTCCTTCATGTCAGCCCCTTGTTTGAAGTGACGTGCAAGGTGCTTCTGCCTATCTGTCCAACTGGTCATGGCTGTATTGCAAAACCCACAACGAGAATTGACCCTCTCAATGGAAGAGAACCAGTCTTCCATCTTCTTTATGAAGGAGCATCTGTTGTGAACAATTCGCAAGTGCTGGCGCAAGTGATCTTTGCGACGGAATATTCGTTCTTCCACGGGTCTCGCCAAACAGAGCGAATAGTTGTGCAGGGAGTGGTGTTCTGGATCAGGGTGCAATTCACCGCAGAAGACGCACGAAGTACTTCCATCTGTTTCTTGCACAACCGACCCATATTTAGCACACCTGCATCTGTTAGCAAATACAAAGCTGCCTCAGCGGTGTTTTGATTCCTTGGTCACCGCGAGCCCCGGGAAATGGAACTTACTGCCATTGTTCAAGGCTCAAGTGAACAGACGTTTCATGACGCTGCCAGTCGTACTTGGTTTTGAATCTGTCAGTGCAGAAGGTACACTGATATTTCCTTTCGCTTGACTCTTCGCCGGCTCGAGTTCGTACGCCTACATTGCGCCGCCTTCTTCGCCTGTTGCGTCTGGGCGTGGAGGATGTAAATGACTCAGCAGAGCCAATTGAAGAATCCGAGGGAGCCGTTAATGATATTCCTAGCGCAATGTTGGAATCACTCATAACACCGTCCCTGTATATCGCCGAATCAGACTCGTCTCTTGAGCTTGCAACATCAAAGCCTCCCAAGTCAATGTCTGTTGCAACTGTCATGTCCTGAAAATCCGGATGCAGTCCAAGGCGGTCCCTAACACAATTTTGATTGGTACCATACCCGGAAACAGTAAATTTGGCAGACTAACCGGACATTGAACCCCATGGTTGACAAATTGAATGTTGATGATGCCTCGTCCAGGCTGAGTGCAGGTGACATAGTTTGAACTTGTTCATTGTGCAAATGGGAACCAGGTAGATCTCCTTCGCTATAAGCTGTTGGATTACCATCCATGGGTTCGAGTTGATGCATGTCTTGGTGTATCATCAGTTGTGCCGCAAAAGTGGTTTCGTGTGTCCACAACATATCTCTACCATGCAGGGCCGTCTGTTTCTTATCACCCCGCAAGCCAGGAAAGGATGTAGCGAAAAGCCCTGGTGTGGGGCTCCGTGTCAATCCATGAGTTTGGCTCACAGGTGTCTGTTCCTGTGGCCATGTCCCTTCGCTTGCACTGCCAGCGAGAGTCTGCTGGTTTTGGGACGACGAGGGATCATCTGGATCCATTGAATCTTCATCATAGGGCGTAGCTCAGCAAAATCTTCGCCTACACTGGGCGCAAAAGCATCGTGTGAGTCTTTATCGCCTTCTGCTCCTCATGCGGGGTCGCGCCCAAGCTAATGCACTCTAACCATGAACGCGCCCTACAACCGCCCCGCATTCCTGTCTTGTTCCCCTCTATTTGAAAGCGTGAGGCCGTAATTTCTTGCTGCCAATTTTGAATAATTGGAGAAGTGATTCGACAATATCGTCACTGAACTGGTAATCCGGTTCACACTCTTCCAGGCCTCTCTGCCGCACCGACCGTCCCAACATGCAACCCTCAACAGACGCTGCTGAGGCGCCACTCGACGCATCCAAGCTCATTACCACACCGACTACTCACCCAAATCCAATCCCGGCTCCAGATTCCCCGGAATTATGGGAGCAGAATTCGTGTTCTGACCACATGGTCACTTGCAAATGGACCGTGGGCAAAGGCTGGGATGCGCCCGAATTGAAACCATACGGGGACATCACAATTTCGCCCGCCGCCTCCTGCCTTCACTACGCAACACAATGTTTCGAGGGTCTTAAAGCTTATCGAGGGTTCGATGGGAAGTTAAGATTGTTCAGGCCGGACCGAAATGCCAAGCGCCTCGTCATGAGCTCCAAGAGGGTTTCCCTTCCAGGCTTTGACGACGTGGAGCTGGTCAAGCTTATCAAAGCCCTGGTAAAGATGGATGCACCAAGTGCGAAGTCATGTTGCAGCTGTTTGTTACCGCTTTGCTAACACCTTTTTCAGGATGGCTCCCCAAGGATAAACCAGGTGGCTTTCTATATATTCGGCCTGCGCTAATTGGCAGCGGTCGCCAGATCGGCGTACAGATCCCGAAAGAAGTCACGCTCCTCATCTTGTTAATTGCCTGGCCCGACTTTTCTGCTACACCCTCCTCGAGCGCGGGGCTTCGTCTGCTTGCCTCTGAAGACGGTGCAACTCGCGCCTGGCCAGGTGGATTTGGATATGCCAAAGTTGGAGCAAACTACGGCCCTAGCTTCATGTCACTGACTGACTGCCGCGCGAGGGGCTACGACCAGATTTTGTGGCTTCTCGGCAATGACTCCCAAGTGACTGAGGCTGGCGCCAGCAATTTCTTTGCCGTGGTTCGCAACGCCGAGACCGGAAAAGAGGAGCTTTTGACAGCACCTGTGACTGATAAGATCATCCTCGAAGGAGTAACGCGACAGTCGGTAATCGACCTGACTCGAACAAGATTGACAGACAAGCTGGTGGTTAAAGAGGAACAATTCACCATGCACGATTTGGTCAAGGCGTCGGGAGAGCATCGTTTACTTGAAGCATTTGTCTCTGGAACTGCAGTGAGTGACGTCCAAAAATCCAAGCGAGATGCGAATTAATGTGGATCACTAGTACTTTATCACACCTGTTTCAGCAATCCATTTCGAGGGACAAGACGTGCAAATTCCCATATCTCGGAAGGATGAGAATGCTACATACACGACGTTAATCAAGGGATGGCTCAAGGACATCATGTATGGAAATGAAGCTCACGAATGGGGCGTAGTCATCGAGGAATAATACATTCTGAATTCTCTTAAACGACATGGAGCAAGCCTACTGTCGGTTTTGACCCTAATATATGTTTCTCAGTATTGAGTGGCTCGAAAATATTGCCTCTGTGAGGCGGGGATTGGTCTTCAGGTAATGCGAAGTAAAATTCTTCCTACTCGCTCCACAGACACGTCAACTAATGCCACAATAAAATCCTAATCAGACAAATCAAACTATTGGTCTATCTAACTAATACAGATTGAAATTTTTCCGAAAAGATATTGCTTTGCCATTAAGGTTTGACCTTGAAAAGCATAGAAGCACACTCGTCTCTCTCTTTTTTATAAAAGAAATCGACGCAACTTTGTTGATTCTTTCACGACAAAATGTAGCACGAATCATGATAAGATTTCGTGGTCCATCAGGTATAAATGATGATTCAATAAATCAACAATATGCCAATGATGGTTATCGGCGGCAAGCCCGATGGCAGTTGAGAATCGGTTAATGGGATCCTACGCCCCCTGCTGAAGGAGAAACCTTACCATGTCCATTCTACCATGCTCAGCGGCGCCCTCGACAGCAGTTCGACCCTTTTCTGGTGCTGCAGGTTCATTGACGTTGGCTCCTTTATCAATAAGTAACTTGACGATCTGGAGGTGTCCTCTGATTGCGGCGCCTTGTAATGCTGTAATGCCGCCGACCCTGGCTGGAACTGCGTTAACATCAGCGCCGTGGTTCAACAGAAGCTCAATTGCGCCAAAGTTAGGTTCTTTGTCTGAGGTAGCCGCTTGCAGAGCAGTCCTTCCATATTCACCACCAGGCTGAGCGTTGACATCGGCACCATGACTCAATAAAGTGACGATGACTTCAATCTGATGTTTCGATTTCGAAGCCTGTATAGAATATCTCTCAGCAAGAGGCAGGAACTTCATACGAAATTCCATAATATCATCAGCGGCACATGCGGCGCATGCGGCTTGTAGAACAGTGAAGCCTTTCGGATAATGAGCCGAGGCGTTGATGGCAGCGTTATAATCAAGCAACAGTTGCACGAGCTGTGGAATTTTCCTGTAGGCAGCGATTTGCAACGGTGTTCCTTGTAATTTAGTCCCACCACCAACATGCCATCTTTCCCGCATCATTTGTGCCATTCCCTCCGGGCATGCCCCTGCTTCAAGTGCGAGTTGAAAGCAATCTGTTCTATCCTCTCTAATAAGTGCCCCCAACAGTCGCCCAGAAGTCCCATCGGGGCGATTCAATGGCACACCGACAGAAAGATTTTTTTTTTTTAAATATGGCGAGTGTATTATTCTCAGAAAGGCCAGTGGCTTCCAGCAAAGTGCAGCCATCGTTTGCAGCTGGTGGAGCTGTATAATCCGCACCAGCTGAGAGCAGATAATCTACCAATATAAGATTTCCACTCATTGCTGCAGCCTGAAGCGCTGTTAGCCCACTATCATCATGCGCTCCGAGATTGACATTCGCCCCACGTTCAACCAGATATTGTGTCAGTACGAGGTTCCAAGTGCGTGCAGCGCTTTGCAGGCAGCTCAAAATCCTTCCATAACCATCGATGGGAGCGCCCGCATCCAATAGCCGGCCACATGCCGAAATGATTTTTTTCCCTCTCATCACCGCCTCCTCCAGCGCAAACGAACCCATAATATTAATGTCAAACCCTGATTTGACCAAAATGGACCAAAAGTTACTCTGGCGGACCTTGTTCCGGCATTTGCGTAGAGCATCAAGGGTTGGTAACTGTTTCCCGGCTTTCCGCAAAAGGTACAGCAAGTCAGCACTGCACTCGTAATTCTGCTCCAAAGCCAAAATCAAAGTGTCAGGGAAGGAATCTGAGCGATTAGAGGCACGATATTTGGTCATTTCGACGTACACGCGCCGAGACAGCAACGTTCGGACGGCGCCAACACTTTTACATCGGATAGCAAAACCCAAAGCTCCTTCCAAAATCTCATCCTGGTCTTTGAAAATTCCCCGGTCGTAAATTGCTGTTGCCAAACTGCTGTTTCCCAACTCGGCTGCCCTTAACAAAAATTCCTGTTCAACCTCACTAGCGGGTGCCTTGCTTTTGAGCGTCTCATACAATTCTTGGGCTTTGTTCATTACCAATTGATAAATGGGCACGCCATCAATCATTGAGCTTAGTTTGACCTCACTAATCACCTCCAGCAAAACTCTTGCCGCCTCAATTTTTCCACACCGCAGGGGCCCACCCAAAGCCTCATTTAACTGGTCAGCATTGCAAGCCCAGTCCTCAGGAGCCTTGGAATTAATCAGAATCTTGAGAACATCCATGGATCCACTTGTCGAGGCTGCAACAAGTGGTGAGATGTTGTGGTTGCGCTTGTCGTAACCGCTTACTTTCAAACCTCGGTCAATTAAGAACTCGACGGCCCGCAAGTGATTTGCGCTCACAGCATCGGATAAAATTTCGTATCCTAGCCGCCCTGAAAATAATCTTGAATCTGCAGCGTAAATCATTGCCAAGGCTTCGTCAGGGCATTCTTGGAAAAGGTTAATCTTCATCCTCATAGAGAGTGATGCATCGGGTACTGAGACTCTGTTCATAAGTCGCAAGATACTTTGCAAAAGGAATTGTCCGCAAGATGATGCTCTCTAGAGAAATCCTCCCAGTTCTCCCAATAATTCCTTATTGATAACCCACGAAAGAAATTCTATGATGTGATTGTCGCTTAGCTCGCCATTGCAAATGAGGTATGCGACCAGGGAAAATATCTGAAGCAATGACTTCTGGTTAAGATCCACGCCAGTAATAAATGAATCAGTTGGACACTTCAGAATCATCTCGACTTGGGCTGCCGCCGCGTCAGTAAAACCCTCCAGTTCAGGGTTCATGCTAGTCAAATATGAAGCAGGCCAGCCATGCGCGTGTCTTGACGTCAACTTATGTGCTGGATACCCGATGGTGACTGGATTTTCGGATACTGCAAATGTGTTTGCATCTTTCAAACCAGGGAAGAAATTAAACATCTCTAATTTGCGCACATTAGTAAGGAGTTGTGGGAAACCATAACTAAAAGAAATTACCTGGCAAACTCCAAAATGACTCAACAACTAAAAGCGATTCGAAAGGACTCTTCGTCACTGTGCAAGGTCTTATGAGTTGAGTGGCTATTGAAATCTGCGGCGTGTTGACTATAGGGAGATCAGTTTCTTCTGATATCGCCGACAAGAACTGAGATGCTGGAACTTCGTTGGCAGGTTCTATCTCACATGCTCCAGTCTCGCTGATCAACATATTACCCCTTAGCTCCAAGCCAGTACGCAAGGGAGACCCAAGATCGCTGAAGCTGAAGTCCAGAATTCCACCGTCAATAGCAGCAATAGCAGGATCAAACACAATTTGTGGATACCGGATGATCCCATTCTGGAGTTGATCATCTGCATTAAATCCTGGGCATGCGAGGGCTAATCCAATATCCGGGCAGTCATTCACACCTCTTGCTCCCCCCCAGCGGATCTCTAGTCGATGCTTGTTGCATGTGTTGATACCTAAATCTAGAAAATGATGAGCCTTGCTTTAAAAGGAAGCCGAGATGGGAGTGATCTAACCAACATCACCGACACACCGGGTTGGAGCTTCATTTTTGTATTGCTGGAAAGCCCTTCGTACGCGTTCGCGGCTTTGTTCCCGACCATGCAGATACACACGGTACTGGTGGACTCCAAGCCCTAGCTCCTGAATTTTGGAAAATACGACAATCCATTCCTGGGCCCATAGCTTTTTTAATCCGCTGAAGTGTCCTTTGAACTGGCGCTCCCTATTCACTCATGAGCCTTTGAATCTATCGAGAACACTCTACATACGTAAACTGCGTGTTGTATTGATTGTTGATGATATCAATTGTCTCCTTAGCCGTCTTTCTTTCATCGATATACAGCCGCAGGACGTCCGCCCTATATATGTCGAAATTGGAAAGCATGTAAGCGATGTTTGGAACGATTAGCAGTGAGAACAACGTTAGGAATATTTTGAGTGAAATCGAGTGGAATAGAAAGAAGAAAGAGGGGAAATTTTAGTGATGTGGTTTGGTGACAGTTGGGGGGTAATTGATGCGACACAAAGAGGCGTCTTGGAGCATCATGCGACTGCCAGCTGCCTCGTAAGAAGGTTACATATAAGGCTGCCGCCTGTGTCCTTCTCTGCAAATCCCACCATTCTCAATGGATTCTCTTCAACATCAGTGGGTCGCGGGAGGACAGTTATTGGGCACCAAAATCAGGCCACCAGCCTGCTAATTCGCTGACATGCCGTCAGCAGCATCTCGATCCAATAGTAGCCAGCTCAATTTCAGATGGAGCGGGGTGCAGCCACCTCTGATTCACCAATCCATGATCGGGGCAATTCCTTTTCAAACTTGCGAACCAAGTCAACATGTCGCATCCCAAGGTCCTGTGTGGTTGCTCGCGGCGCGCCAAAATCATACACTAGTCCAACTCTGATGGAGCACCATACTCTATACGATTCGCATGGCCTGCATAAATCTAGTCCCTCAAGTGGCTGAAACTATTGGACAGTGGCGTTGAGTAGTTTGGCTGAAGAAGGCGGGGTCAGTCTGGCTAAGACTAGCCATCAATTATTTTTTGCATTTGGCAAACCTATCTCAATACCCGATTTCTCTCTACAGAAAATGAAAGGTTTTAGGCCGTTTAAACGGTCATTAAATGTTTCTAGCTTACCATAGAAACTAGGAAAGTTAGGTACATCCTTGGCTATCACTGCATCGACGTTATCCCTTGATGCCAAAGACAGCGCATGGCGCTTCACGACCAAGACTCCGGGGGTGTTTAATAGCACCGATTGTCAATGGCTCCTATGAAATGTGCTTACCGCGCGATACGCGCGTGATGCAGATGTTTACAAATTTAAGCAAATGCTAGAGAGTAACGCTGTCGATGGCGGCTCTACCGTAGCAGCCTTGCGCACACTAGCAGAGTGCAAGATGCCACACTACGACGACCAACAAGGGAACGTGTCATTAGAGCCGCAGCTGCGCGCAATTCTCGCAGCCTTGGTGGCTGTGCGCGAAACAGTCTCTCAGATTCCACGCCACATTCACCAGATATTGCAAGGCTGCAAACGTAAAGTGTGACCAAAAGTTTCATGGGCCTATCATCCTCGAGCTTAATGAGCCACGTACAAAACAAACCCCCGAATCCACCCCGACAGAATCAAGATTTGGACCCCCAGCTCCAGATGTGTATGAAAACCTACCTTCCAATGGAGAAACAAGGCAGGCGTTCCCTGATACCTCCGTTTACACCGGCGTAATGAAGGACGGGAAATTCCACGACCAAAGCGTGCTTACTCGGCCTGATGGAGAACGACGCATGGGAATTTTCCAGGCCGGCTTCATGCAAGGAAAAGGCCAGGTAGGCTATGCCAACGGCCATCGTCGCGGAGGCACGCTTCAAGGAGCTCGCCATCAGAAAGGTATTCTCATTCTTCCAGCGGGCCATGTACAAGAGGGCAGCTTCAATGGCGAAAGCAAGTTGAAAAAAGAATAATCATATTTGTCAATGGACACATGCAGATGGGCTACTTTCTCGACGGAAAGCTTACGGGCCAAGGCGAGATGGTTTCTGCAGGGAAGCAGCGACGAATCGACATGTTCAACGAGGGCTTCCTTGATGGTGAGAGGAAGGTCCAGTACGAGAATGGCAACATTCGCTGGGGCACCTTTGCCGGTGGTCGCCATCGCCGAAGCATGTTGACGCTGCCTAGTGGACATCGCCAGCAGGGCGAGTTTAGTTGATAGAAGGTGACTCCGCCCCTTAGCCAACTTTGATCGCACTCGCATCAGCAACTCATGCATAGAGTGTGTTTTTGATGAGAATGACGCCGTATCTGCATTCAAGCCTAGGTTCATGATGAATACTTTAAACACAGTTCAGCGAAAAACATGGTCTATACTATTTGAAACCATGGGAACCTTCATCAGTTTATTGGTCTATTAGAAATACCTATTGAGTCTCTTGCTCACAGGCCTTGCACCATTGCCATTGGTCATTATTTATGATATTAGTATATTAAACGAGAAAAAGTTTTCTATATTGCTTTTCTTGACATCCAATTTATCTCGCTTAAGTGGTCGCTCTGGCCAGCCTCCCCATTTCCGTCCCTACCCTGTAGGCTTCGGCTCAGCCACCGCCTTTTGCAAAGCCACGGTCTGAGAAATGTCATCGCGAGACATAGCGAACAGTATCTGGTTATAGGCGGCGTAGGCGTTTATTTTCAATTGTAGGGGCCATTCATACAGCCTAGCCATGCTGGGTTGCCGGGTAAAGCTTGTTTTGTTAGCTAGACCTGAAGATTGCTCCTGATTGAACCAAGGTGCTCATGTTGGTAATGTCACTAGCCCGTCAGCTTCAGCCACGCTCTAGACCGGGGAACCTGTCAAAGTTCCGGCCACCAAGCCGCAACTAGGGCAAATTGTGATAGACTGTCTTGGCCATCGGGAATTTATTTTTGTCTCGGCAACGACCATTTCCGACAACTCCTTCGATATCGGAGCAACCCAACCATGACGCATGCCCATACCAGCGCTTGTATAATCAGATGAGACAAACGGGAGACACTGGTGTAGAATAGCGTCATCATTTGGCAAACATGGCATGTGCTTTTTTGAATGCCGGCATACAAGGCAGGGTTATCCGCGGTGGAGCTGGGTTAGACGGCTCAGGTCTCACGTGCGAAGAATTGTCACGCTAATGGGTACTTTTTATTTATTTAGGTAGTTGACTCGAGCAGTGCCGAGGAGCTAAACCGTGTACTTTACGTAAAGTCTCGAAATGTGTTCCCCTGTAATGTGACAGTGTGATTGCAATAAAGTCTTAGACATGTCCGGGTCTGTATTTATTTTGCCTGGACCTCCTTGGGCCCAGTTTCCCATCTAGAGCTTGTTCTGTTGAAGATTCTGCCACAGGGTTTGACGGCAGATCCGATATTTTGTGCGAAAAAGAACTATGGAAACTCACGAATCAGACCAGAGCTCGACAAGCGACAAACCAGAGCAGCCTCCTTCGCCATGTGACCGTGAGAATTCACTTCCGGATCAGTGTGATTTGTACTCACAACGCCAATTAGACGTCGAGAATATTGAAAAATCCGGAAAAGACTTTTCAGAGTATCCTGAGGGTGGAAGAGAGGCATGGCTGGTCGTGCTGGGCGCATGGTGCGCCATGAGTCCGTCAATGGGTCTTTTGAACTCCATGGCCGTGCTGGCAGCGTGGGTGAGCGAGCACCAACTCAAAGACATGTCTAAATCCACGATTGGCTGGATATTCAGCAGCTATTCGTTCTTCCTCTTGTTTTGTGGCGCACAGGTTGGTGGGTAGAAAGAATGGCCTCGTCTCACGTTCCGCTGACCAAGTACCAGGGCCCATCTTTGATGCCCACGATGTTCGGCTCTTGATCACACCTGGATCAATTGGAATTACTCTCGCGTTGGTATTGGTTAGCTTCTCTCAAGGTAAGTAATTGTGAAATCCCCGCTTGGCCGTCTCGCATAGTAACGCTAAACCTCTGCAGAGTACTACCAATTCTTCCTCACATTCAGCGTTCTCGGGGGCGTATCGGCATCTCTACTATTCAACCCAAGCATTTCCACGATCGGTCATTGGTTTTATAAGCGACGAGGACTAGCCACGGGGGCTGCATTCACCGCTGGTGGTGTTGGAGGTGTGTGGATTCCCCTTGCTTTCCGCTACCTTGCTCCTCAGATCGGGTTTGCGTGGACGATGAGGGTGATTGCGCTTATTTGCGCCGTGCATGTGGCCATTGCATGTTGCCTTTTACGAAAAAGACTTCCTTCAAACAAAAAAGCCAGTTGGTCCATCGACTTCAAGGGACTGAAAGACCCGAAATATACCACCATGGCTATTGGAATTGTCCTCACTCAATTTTCCATTGTCATACCCAACACGTACATATCCTTGTATGGGATCTCCTCTGGATTTAGCCGCGAAAATGCATATTTGCTCAGTGCATTTCTCAATGCTGGGGCGATTCCTGGTCGCGTCTTGCCGGGTTACTTGGCAGATCGAGTTGGGCTGGTTAATACCATGTGTTTGACGACACTTACCTGCATGGCATTGATCTTGGGGCTTTGGTTTTCAGCCGGCGGGGGCAAAGCCATGACGATATCTTTCGCGGTGCTATTTGGATTTTGGTCCGGGGCATCCATGAGCCTCGCTCCAGTGTGCGTTGGCCGAGTTGTCAGAACCGAAGACTACGGAAAGAGAAGCGGGACGGCGTACACACTGGCAAGCTTTGGCACATGCATCGCCATTCCCATTGCGGGATCGCTTCTTGACGGCAACGACGGATCATATAAGCATCTCATCATCTTTTCTGGGGTGGCCTATCTGGCGTCCTTTCTTATATACGCCCTCGGTCGCATTCTTCTCGGTGGCCGCAATCTCCTTGCCATTTGTTAGGGCGATGCGATCACATGTACATTATAGCATCCCGCGGGTCGATTGTGGTTCGTTGCTAAAAAAAAAATGATGCCGTTATGACTCAATTATCTTCAATCCCCGTTCACTGTCACCTAGTTTCCCTGGACAGGATCAAGCCTAGAGACCTGCATTAATTCGGATTTCAGGAGCTAATCGCCCGTTGCCTGAACCTCTGGTCCTATCTGCAATAAACGATGGCCAATACAGAGTTTGTATTTTGGCTCGAGTTATTGGACAGAGTACCAGACCCACCCCAGTTCTTGGCTGATCGCTCATTAGTGGTTGTGCGCCGCTGAGAAATCATCCACGCCCTAGGCTAAACCCTCCAGTATTTAAGTACCTCACTCCAAAATCAGCTTGAATTCTGTATCATTCACTTATCAACGTCGCGTACTTTCATCTCAGTCATCAAAATGGCGCCCGTACCTCTTGGTGAGCGAATTTTTATGTCCAGATCTTGTCCATTTCGAGCCCACCACTTCACGAGTGCTTCTTAATCTAGCTCTAAAGAGATCAAGATACAATACCGATAACTAAATTAATTATGCAGGCATCATGGGCAAGTTCTACTCCGTTAGACATGCCCAACGAACATATCTGTCAGCTTCAGTAACAGGCGTGTACTCCATCTCGCCTCCTTCGGGTCAGCCGGCAAAGGATTGGATCCATGCAACACTAGAGAGGAGTTTGCAAGCCACCATCAGGCAACATCCGGGTCTTGCGTATGGACCGGCGAGTGAACCAGCAGAAAACTCAATTATAGGATATGAGGCGATTAACCCAATTCACCGGGATGATGTGATGGACTTTATTCAAATCGACGGCTCACAGGATTTGGACTCGGCCGCGTGCCGGGAACTTGAGCAAGCACTTTCCAGGTCGTGGACACCTCTCAAACCAGCCTGGAGGATTATTGTGCTGCACGGCGAGCTCAGCGTCGCTCCGGCTCCCTCGAATATTTACATCATCTTTTGGGCCCATCATGCCTTGGCCGATGGCCGAAGCAATGCGGCCTTCCATTTGTCGCTCATGGATCAGTTTGCGGAGGCATCGAAAATGACAGAACCACCTGTCTGGCCCATGGTTTTCAATGAAGTGCCGCTTCCACCACCGCAGGTTGAGGAGCTTATTGCACTTCCTACACCTACTGCAAGTGCAACACCCACCATCCAAGAGGAGATTTGGGCGGGCACCAAAGGCCCTCTACCATCAGTGGATAACCTCAGATCACGCGTTCGGCTCGTGACAATCCCTTCCGGCGACCTCTCCCAAGTACTTAAAACTTGCAAGGAAAACAAGGCAACACTGACAGGGTACCTCTACGGTCTAATTTGCGCCTCGCTGTGCAGCCTTGTCGAGGAAGAGTGCGGCTTCCGTAGTATTATACCTTTTTCTGTTCGCGACTTCACAAAGACCGACCCCAAGGCCATCGTCGACCACGTCTCGTTCATGGTTGGCCACGCGTCAAAGACCCAGCTGGAAAACATTCGAAAGAGCGAGCCGCACTCTGCCCAAGAATTTTCCCACATCATCAATCTGGCCCGCGAGTTTCGCATCGACATTGAGAAGGAGCTGCAGCAGTACCCGCGAGAGAGCCCTCTCGCGCGCAATACACAAGTGAAGGACATATGGGCGCACTGCCGAGGCCAGTTGGAAAAAAGAAGCCAGCTCAGCTTCGAGCTGTCCAACCTCGGGGCGATATCGGCTGTAGCTCAGGGCACCGACGGTTTGTCGCTGGAACGACTCATCTTTGCACAGTGCGGTATGCACAACGGGCCGGCGATTGCATTTGGAGGTGTCAGCGTACGGGGTGGGCCATTGACCATCTCTCTTAGTTGGGAAGATGGCGTGGTCGAAGACGCTCAAATTGAATTTCTTGCTGCAGACTTGGAAAAGCGTCTTGGGAAATCAGCTTCTGGTGAGCATTTCTAAATAATAAAACAATGTCGGGAGATGGTATTGTTATCGCTCAATTGATCTTCTTCTATTGCTCTCGTATTTTCTCGCTTCACGCTCTCCATGCCTTGGATTGTGCCGTGTATTGGAACGGTCTCGCAGTAGAATGATGGAATTATCTTCAAAAGGGTAATAGGGTCAATACCTCAATCCTGTTGGTAAATTAATTTAGCTTTGTTTAGCGCCGCCCGGGATCGAATACGCCCTGTAACAGATCCTAATCAGTGCCCCACGTTGGGCGCGCTGTAAGGCGTCGTTTGGGCGCAGGGGTGCAGGGCGGACCTAAGTCATCAATCCACTGCGCTATTTAGATCAAGGATGGATCTCATATAGCAGCAATCGATAAGTAAATGTAGCAGCATCATGACTTCCTCACCCAAGATGGAGTGGATTATCCTCATCCCAGATGTTGAAGGCGCACTGGAAAAGAGGATGCAAATCAGAGAGTAAGGAATACCGTGTTCTCCAGTAAAGAACCTTGATTAACAACTAGAAGCCTCCACATAAAGAACGTGGCCAAACACGTTGATTCGGGTCTCTTACAAATGGGCGGCGCCACATTACACAGTCCTGCCCAAGGCGACGAGCTGGACATCCACGGAAGCGCCATTATTGGCCGCGCCGATACTTTGGAGGAAATACTCGATGTGCTGAAGCAGGACATTTACTACACCTCGGGAGTCTGGGACTGGGAAAAGAGGCAGATTTATCCAGTACGTATTGACCCTCCAGACACCCTATCAAGGAACTCTCCGACTAATGGACTAGTTTAAATGCGTATATCGAAAAGCAATAGAACAGTAAACCGACCAAACTGGGCCATTTTATTTCTTCATCGTGGCAGATATATGCGCTGCATTATATCTCAATACTCTCCGCGCTGTAAATTTGCTTTAAAAAGCTGGAGCGCATGTCCAAAAATCCCATAGCAGCCCCAAAAACGTATGTTATCATGTATCAAAGTTCAAAAGGTTCCTCCAGTCCACATCGAACCACATTTGATCTCCTGTTCCCTCGTCGAACGGTAATTCCACAGACGAGAGCGGCGCATCCCACATCTGGTCCGCGTCGGCCGGCGGCCTCTCAAGCGTTGCAGATATCTTTATGGAGATGTCTTCAACGTCCTTGAGAAACGTCTCGTGTTCCTTGGCCGCCGGGTTCCCAGCCTGTGCCATGTGTTCCAGTATCGTTCGACATTGTGAGTAAAGCGTCGTGTCGTTCTCCGAAGAGTGGGAGGATCCATGGTTGAGCGTGTTGATTTGCGAGAGTGAGAGAATTGCCAGGCTGGAAAAAACATGAAGAGAGTCCCAGTATCCAAATTTAGCTATGCGAATGTTAGTATTTTGCACGCAAACGGGGTTGGAGAGTTTGACCAAGTTGATCGGATTTTTGTAAATCTAGGATTATCCGGCAGCTATACCGCGCTGCATCAAGACATTGAATTTTGACATCCTGCAATTTCCTGCATGTCACAGAATTTTCTTCGTCCTTTGGTAATCTGTAATCCGAATCTCGTTGCTGCACAATAGTTGACAGCTCTTTCAGATAAAATGTTCGTAGAATAATTGTGAAGCACTGGATGGCCTATTAGCCCTATTCATTGTTGGTTTAGGCAGATGACTCACTTGATGGTAGCGTAGGTAGAGCGATGCTATGCCTCTCGATGACGAAAGCCGAAACATGCCGGAGGGAATGCCGTCTTCGAAACTAAATACCATATATGATGGTAGGTTGCGCTTCCAATCTTGCAGCATCTCAAAACAGGGCAAGACGACGCTTGCGATGTCACCCTCGTCCTCCATCTGCAGCATTTGAGTGATAGAATCGGCCACTTTGCGCTTGATTTCGCATATCTGTGCCTGGCCGACCAACACATGAGCATCGAAAAATTGGTCGAGGTGATCTGGAGAGATATTTGCGCTCGAGGGGAGCCGAATGCTAGCCGGTATGCTCTCTTGGGTGGGAGGCAGGCCAAGTTCGGCAGCAACCATCCTGTCCATGCAGTAAGATGTCCACCAAAGCCGCTTCCGATGCTCGTTCAATACTTCGGGATTTCTGATGCTCTGCGACATGTTGCTAGGCGACAGCTCAGGCAGCGGTTTATCCAAATGCAGCAGCTTGGCTAGCGTCATGCTCTGGCTGGCGTAGGTGAAGGCGGTTTTTCGGCGATTGAGTGAGTAGCAATAAAATGCCTACATTTTTTTTTGGTGCATTAGCCACCAACCACTTCATCTACCCTCCCAAGCGCAGACGCGAATGCCACGAACCATGAGATTGAGTAATTCCACATCTTCGGGAAGGGGCTCTTCCGACGACGTTTTGTAAAGAACAAGGGCTTGCTCGAACAATTCCGAACCGGGCGGTAGCATTGATGCGAAAGTCTCAGCCATGCCCGTTAGCATCTGAGTGCTTTCATCGACGGATCCTAGGTTGCGGTTGTTGAACAGAAAGGTCTGGGCGAGAGCGAACACAACCGACGCCCGGCAGAGCCAGTTGCGGTCCCTGGATAGCCTGATTGGATCATCGCACACCAAAGCCAGATGGTCGCGAAAGTCGACGCGCAAGAACCAGTGGTAGTCGCAAAAAATGTCTTCGAAGATCTTGAGCAAGTGAAAGGCCAGCTCTCTCGGAGGAAACTTGATGGTGGCCTCTGCTTCTAATCACAACTGCGCGTAAGCGGGGGACAGGTCACACACACGCCTTTGAGGGCCCGGTCCTGGTGACGACGTACGCATGGATTCAGACCGCAGTCTCAGGTGGGTGTAGGAGCTCTCCTTTTGCGGATCGGGCGACAGGCGAAAGTCCAGCTGGGCGTGCGGCTCGATGGATGACGAGAGCTGCTTGAGGTTCTGGATGAAGCGCTCGGTGCTGGAGTACTGGTGCAGCAGCGTCCTGGCGGCGATGCCTTCAATCGACTGCGAGGCGCCAACGGGGTCGGCCAGGTCCGAGGGGGGGAAGCTCGGGCGAGAGGCGGCCGAGGCGGAGGACTCTCCGTCGGTCGAGCCCGATCCCGACTGCCGGCTGAGGTTGACCTCGCGCTCCAGGTCCCGGATATAGCTCTCGGGGACGGAGAGGTACCTCTTCTTCTCCGGGTAGGTGCAGTTGCGCTCACGGGCCACGCAACGCTCGCAGGGAGTTCCTATTGGAGGAAATCTAAATAACTGATATCAATTAGATTTGGTATGAGAATCTAGAGTCATACCACCATTGCATTTTAGTTTCTGGGAGTGGCACGGTATACACGCAACGGCGTTCCGGCCCTTGAATTTTCCCATTGTGCACGATGGCCAAAATCGTCGCCTTGGGCCTTGGGAGGCGTCAGGGACGTCCAATCATTCGCAGGCGTCTTGTGCTGGTCATCTGAAGGCTCTCTGCTCGTGGGGGGGTATCTCGTTTTTTTTTTCCTGCTCAATAAGAAAAAGATGCAAAGAGGGGAAAAAAAAAAAAGAAAAAGAGATATGATAAAAGACAATTGATCTACTCCTTCTTCGTCTTCCTCTTCTTTTTCTTCTTCCTCCGTTCTTTTTCGTCTTCTCAATCTCGTCCGTTGAACAGCGGACCGTTGGCCGTTTTCTACTTTGGGGCACAATACGCGAGGCCCAACATAATATAATGCAAAAAATGCACTGAGACGGGGGAAAACAAGCTTCGCAGAGAGAGTGAGACAACAACGCTAGCTGGTTAGCGCCACCGGGTGGATCACATGGGCGGATTATGCCCGATACGACCTTTTGAGGTGGCCGATGGGCATTTTAGCTACGCGTTTACTTTTGGAGTTTTTTTTTTTTGGAGGGGAGAGATAAACGTCGGTCCGGAAGGACAACGGCGCCTATGCCGGGGGAGCTTAGCCTTCTCCGTGGCCCGGCTGCACACGGCCCAAAGCTACAGCAGCAGTAGGTTTTCAGCTCCAGGTAGTAGTGATTTTCGATTCTTTCAGCCAGTCGACTCGATGCGGCCACGCACAGGCCACGGATGGATGAGGGTCCTGGGGACTTACTTGGCCGTAATCCTACCAGTTCTCCACTTGCACCAATGGCTTGCCGCGCTGGCGTTGGCCCTCTGAGAAAAGCCGGCGACGGATACCAATTGCAGACCAAGAGGCGAAAAACACACAAGGCTGTGATTGGATCCGGCCGTGACAACGAACAGGTTTTTTTGTTTTTTTTCGTTCGCCTAGCTTCTCGCCCCTCTGAACCGGTGCTGAAGCCAAAGTTCTGAGGCCATACCATGTCTCGTTGATGTATCGGATCCCGTGATGAGAGCGACTATGCAAGCGTATTAGTCTAGATGCGCAATCACTCGCTAGCATAGCCTCGTACAATACGCTTCGTTGTCCGTCGGCGAGCTCCGAGGATGAAGCAAAAAGTTTCTCTCGTCGCAAATATGTCTCAAAAAAAAAGTTCGTCAAGTTCCTCTTATGGCAAGGCACATCCACCACGGTGTAGGACAGACCCCAGACACAGTCGTGGTTCATGTCGTTGGTTGCGACTTGACCGGAGTGTAGCTTAATTTGACGATGGCTCGTTAGTGTGGGAACAACGCCGGCATGCATTGGCTTAATGTGAATCAGCCGTCTGCAATGCCTGGCAGGCCCCCCCTCCCCCTCCTTCTCATCTCATGTCCCATGCAACTAGATTGCAGCGTGTGAAGAGCGTGCATGCAGCGAGTGGCTCGCCCTTTGGTCCACGATTATCAATCACGGGCGTGCCACGATGCTTCTTCCCCACCTCCCACATCCCACATGAGGCTCAAAGCTGAATGACGCAGATGGCAGCTGGAAGAGCGGATAGTTGCACGGCCTCCCTTGCGCCATGCACCAGGGCAGGCAGATTTAGCGCCGGCAGCCACCCCTACCAGATCTGCTTTTTGATGGGTTTGCCCGCCATCGCAACCCCCCATACATGCGCCGCTTCGGTCATCCCACAGCTATCTGACGTGTCCGGACTCCCCTGTCAAAACCGGTTGACGCCCTCCTCTATCCGTGGCGGCAGTTGCAATTAACAGTGTTCCGCGGCCTGATTGGTGTCCAAATTTACGAGGGCACCGGCATCCAGCAAGGCCTGTTCTTGGCGTTGGGAGGGGGGGAGGAGGGAAACAGGAATAATAAGAACCAAGCCCAGCTTCCTAGGCCATTTTATTGCCGCGTCCAATTAGGAACCCTTTCCGTCAATGCCGGCAACCACGACGCTCCAGGTGCTCGCGCCGGACCTGTCCGCCACACATGGTTATTGGTTGACCGCGGTTGCAACCCGGGGTGCAGTTTGCCGCCGGCCCCTTGTCAGGCTGCGATGGAACCCATGACCCAGCATGGTTTCACGGTCAAGGCAAAAGAAAAAAAAAACAGGCTTGACTTCCTTCCAGATGCTGATTGACCCGGCCCTAGGCGTTTCCTATACAGGGGTATTTGAGGGCAGTTCAGGGCGAACCGCCAATGTCCAGGTGCATGGAGGGCGAAGGAACGATGATTACAAACAATTGCCGGAACTTACTTGGTGACAGCCATTCCGAGTCGTAAAAGGCCGCGGCTACTGCGAAACTCTCCGCTTCGGGTGATGAGAATCAACTCGGGTGGTTGAGGGATATCAACCAGCCTCGGGTGCAACAAGGGAAACCACCAGCATAAGCCGAGCAGCATGGCTTCAGAGTTTTGAACCCCTCCCCCCTGAAAGATCCTACACCCTAGCTTATAGCAACGCGGTAGTGTGCTAACAGACAGATTTTCTTAACGTAATCAGACGGTGCTCCGCTACAGGACTCCTATAAAGCAATGTGCCGTCCCTCCTCCTTGTCGTCTGTGAACGACAGAGTCGATCAGCCATGGCGGCTGGGAGGGGGAACACCCGGCCAGCCATGATCTGCCAGAGTCTTGCGGGGAGAACGTGTTGGTCCTACGTCACCATCACGTACCGTGCCGCTGTCGCCTGCCTGACCTGCGCCTGCGTCTCGCCTTCGCAGGATTGTGGCTCAAGCTTTGGCAACATGCATGGGGTTCTAGAAGGGCCCGGCTGCAGCGAGAGCAGAGGATAGTCGACCCATTGTGTGCTGGCGACCGGGACTGACTGTCCTTTTCGGTCGCCCAGGCGCCAGTGGCCGAGTCAGGGTAGCCCGGGGCCCAGTCGGCCCAACGTGCGCTAGCGGCCGAATGAGGTTTGCTGGCTGCTTCGGCCCAGGTTGCGCTAGCGGCCGAGGAGAAGACGTTCTCCGGCTCCGCCTGGTCCAAGCGCGGTGCCAACTAATAAGAGATCCCCCGGATGCCGTAGAGTTCCGGAGGAATTTGGCAGGGACGCGGGCAAACGGGAAGAGCGGGAACAAGCAAGCAAGGGCTTCGATGAATGTGACTCATCATCTGGGTTATCGATCTTCGTCGTGTGGCAAGGATGCCGCCGACGCCTCGACAGAGATGAGTGGCTGCAGCCACATGGGATAGGGAATGCAAGTAAATTGATGAACCTAATTCATTGGATCGCAGCAGCAGCCTCTTCGCAGCCGTTAATCTATCCGTCCGAGCACCTTGGCCTGCAGCTTGTTTTCGCGAGAGAATAGGACGCGACATGGGGGGACGCAACACCAATTATTGTAAACGACGAGTTGCGCGCATATGCCGCTTAATGGAAGGAAGGAATGGAACGCGAAACCGAATGACACCACGGTGAAGGAATTGGAGAAAACTGTGACATCAAATGGCATGACGCACTTGTATGCTGCGTGCTGGTGCTTGACGCGGTCAGCTTCTTCAGGTGATACTCCACACATGGGTATGGATCTGGCCGTCATGTCCCCTTGGAAGGAGACGTCGGTGTGTAACCAAGGAAGGGTCAGGACAAGCAAAAAAAAAAAAGAAAGAAAAAAGTAGAACGGTAACGAAACAAGGCGATGCGCAGGCGCACGGTTGTCTCGGCTGATCAAGATACACTTCACATGGTGCCGATGCAAAGAAGCACGATTGGCGCAGGCCGATTGGGTGAGCGCGTAGGATGAATGTCCCGCATCTACGCCTGAGCAGAATTGCAGGCAGAGCTTCACCGGTTCCGAATCCCATCGAGCAGAGTTCCGAAAAGGGCGCTAGCTACGTGTTCGATGACGGCAACCGCAGCCTTGTGGGTATAGTTGTCTCGAAGTTGCTCGGGCACAATTCTCGGCGCATGCAGCGGCGGCCTCGAAAGACTTTTTGCTAAACGTGGGTGCGTTGCGTGAGTGAGATTGCTCCCGGTGTGGCATGTGTAAGGGTCCGTCCCTACTACTCTCTCCCCTCCCTCCCCTCCCCTGCACAGCTCCTCCAGATGGCGTCGTCCTTCCCCAGATGTTTCTCACGACGGTTCGAGGTTAGCGCGGCTGCCGGCCGAGCCCGGGACGAGCCAGCGTCCTGTCCGGGCGCGCACAGGACACGGCGGACGAGCGAGCCCGCAGCGGTGGGAACTCGTCGCCGGCTCCCCATGTTGGTTTATCAGTTGAATCAGGAAGTATGCGGGGCTCCCGGACATTTCGAGGAACGCTTTCGAACACGGTGCCATGGCACTGGTACCTTGGCACCGGACCTGACTGGCACGTTAGCGCGGCTCGCGCCATTTTCGCCCTCGTTCGGGACAGCAGCAGAGTCATTATTAGTGGGCCGAGGCCTCTGTCAAACGTGGTGTCTCACCGATGTGGGAACCGGCCAGGGTCCGAGGGATGCCCGAGTCGGTCTGAGCAGAGCAGCAGAGCGAGAGAGGAGAAAAGAGGCAACATGGTGCCAGGTCATGTGAGCGGGAACGAAGAGAGCGCCTGGCCCTGTTCCGGCCCCAGAGCTGGCGCCGTCCAATCCCAATCCCGCCGCCGAACCATCGGGAGCCAAGCCGGTCCGCCAGCCCCTCCATTCTCCATTGCCCCTCCGCGTCAGCGAACTTTGCGTGCCAGTCGAGGGAACCCGTCAGTTATTTAGCTTTGGAGCTACTGTTGACGAGAAACGATGGCCCAAGAGTCCGTCCGGAGAAAACGGCACCACTGCCAGCAAAAAAAAAAAAAGGTCGCCGCTCGGACACGCGCTGTCGTTCTAAGTTGATGGGCTTCCTGTCTGGTCCCAGACCTGGTCCAACCTTGAGCAAACGCTGTGCGCGCTGCCCAATTGGAATACACGGTTGACATCAGACGTGGTGCTCCGGCATCCTCGTAGTGCCATTATCCCACAGGTCGCGCTCAGATCGGCAAATCATCGCCAGAGCTGCCGCCACTCTGATATCGCCGCGGAGGGAAGAGAGAAGAGGAGAGAAATGTCGCTGTCTGAGACGGCATTTGGGTTTTTTTTTTTTTTTGGCCACCAGATGATGTTACCCAAAGAGGGGGTGTCTGTCTCGTGTTGCACATGCCTAGTTCCGTCTTAGCCTTGTTCCCTCTTGTCGCCGCTCGTGCCATCTCTGGTCGCTTGGAATCGTTCCATTTGGCCCCTTAGAAGCCCAAATACCTTAAATCCCACTCCTGGACTGGTGGCGGCCAGGCCGTTTGCTTGTCTGCATACGCATCTTTACCCAGACTTTACTGTTTCTGCCCTCCGTGGTGCATCATCAGTATTTACCTGCCAAGGTGTCAATCTCACACCTGCTTGCCCCTCATACCATCTCCCATCAACGCATTCCAGTAGACGTGCTGCAAGCTATTTCTATTTTTTTCTCTTCTATTTTTTAAATAATACATATCACCGGTATGAACCTCTTTTTCACTTTTTTTCAGCGCCAATATCTAACACGCGACCACAGCCAAGACCAGCAACAATGTCTCCAGAGTCAGGCAAAGACGTCATCATGATGGACAGCGACCACTGCCCAGCTTCCCTTGAGACTTTGCTACGAGAATATCTGGAAACTGTCTCAAAAAATGCACCAAGATTGCCCGCGCCTGACACGAAATCTTCCGACGGCAGGCAGAATAATCTCATTGACGGATTGGGACAATACCTTTGTCTGGTCGCCCAAGCCTGCTCACAATTGACCGACGGCCTAGTGTTAAGTCCCCATCTTGACAAACTAGTGGTCAAGGCGCATGAGGAGTCGCGGCATGAAAGCCGGTTGACGGACATTTCTGAGATTGTGAATATAGACATTGAAGTCACAAAGCTCAAGTATGACCCAGCTCGTTTGCCATGTTTCAAGCGTCCGATGGCTAATTTGAGGCGCAGTAATATCCGGAACCTCACAGAAAAGTTCTCGCGCGACGTCCAGAATATCTGGAACGCAGCACCAAAGTGACAGGCCCAAATCGTCTCCAATCACAACTAGCGCATTAGCAAACATTTACCAGCACGATGACTGGCACACCAATAATAAATCCCTTCGTTTTTTTCGGTTCTTTTTTTACGCAAACCTCGTCGGACCGGCATCGGAGAATCGGACATTTGGACCTTCAGGGACATGGCTGCAGACAGCAAACAGGATTAACGTTTCTTGGGCAAGTCGGAAAACCTAGCGGGGAACCCACACACAGAAGTTGAGGAACGAAATTTGGCCTAGTTTGTTTGCTTCTGCGGACGTGGACCTCCCCCTAAGCGAGCTGCCGCTAGGTCGATCAGCAGTTTGGATGGCGCATTTTCTGGAGCATTTTATGGGAAAGCCTGGGATGGGTGGGAATGGTGGCGAACATGGTCGTTACTAAATATGGAAAAATACATTGACCATGGCGGGACCCATGGTGGGCATTGGTGGCGACATCGGTTAGGAGTAGTCATGATTTTAGAAATCTTAGGCGCATCATCTTCAATGGCTCCATCGCAGCTCCCGATCGTGTGGTAAAGGTACGATCGCGAACTAAGGCGCGGTGACAGCCAAATGACACCACGATGACGACGCGACATGTTCTCTGCGCCTCGCAAAAAGTAAAACAACCAACAAAAGGCCTCTTGCTCTCATCTGCAAAAAAAAAAGGTGTGCCCGCGTCTGCAGATGTTTTTTTGTTTGTTTTAATTACCCTGAGATTGACAATAGCAAATCGGTCCACCTCAATCTCACAATGACATGCCAACGACATTGTGGTAGCTGAGACAAAGTCGGGTTGGCGGTGCCTGTTCCACGCTGATTAGCCAAGACCGCCAGAGGCCGCGTGCCCCTGTGAACGTGTTCTGTTTGACCTTGGCATGTTTACCCGACCGAAGGAGGTAAGACGGCCAACTTGTCTCAGCTGCGCTTGTCAGGTAAGACAAAACAGACAGCCTCAACCATTTCGCTTAGCCCCGTCACGGGCTTGGGCAGCCTCCCTCCAACCCTTTGTAAAAATAAAAAAAATATTTTTACAAATCTGTCCATCTGTCCCATCGGACAGAGGAGAAATGTCCAAAAAAAAGGGGACTCCACATGTCGTGAACAGCTGCGCAAGGCCGCCAATCGAACAGCCACTCGGTGCTGGAAAAAGCAAAGGTGACACGCACTACATGGTTCATGGTTGTATCTTGGTTCGCTTTCTACCGTGAGAACACCCTCACCGCCGGCATTCGCCACCGACGCCGGCACTTGGCCTGGCCGGAAACGGCTATTGCAAATTACGCTCGATTTCCTTATCGGGACCAATTTTTAAATGTTTTGACACCAGTCAATCGAGGTCATCGCAATAGCTCAGCCGCACATGTGGTACTTTCACGCTATACACCGCATTGAGTGCCCCCACCAAATTAAGACATCCCTCCCATGGTTGCTATTATCTGAAATTGCATATGCAACTTTTGGCAACCCATTATAACAACATGTCATCTCCTGATACTGTGCCAGTTGTTTGCCGTGCAAAAAGCAAACAGGCTGCCCAGGTACGACTCAGCCCGTTTGTGACAACCCAAGTCCATTCCAAACACCATCGATCCTATCCAGCACTGTAAAGGAGTTCTTGGAATGAATCTCTCCAGGCTAGTTGTCAACGATTAGAAGAACCAGGCATCTTTTTTTCTTCGGAATCCATTGTCTCTGGCAACAGAATGCACCACCATGAGCTCTCAGTCGTCTTGGTTTCTACGCTTACACTGTGCTTTTTGCTTTGCTTTGCTACCCGAAAACAACATCATGCCAAGATGTTGGCCTGGTTGATGTGGCAGCACTTGACCCGATCAGCCAAGTACTCCACCCTTGCGGGCACGATCTATAATGCCCAAGTCTCATTATGTGCATGATCTACGAACCACGTGCTTGCCGTGACGATAGGTGCGTCGCTTAGCTCAACAGCGATTACAAATGCATACGGAGTGATGCGCCATCTTACAGTGGCACATGACCCAGCACCCCGTGGACGAACCCCCACACATTAAAAGTCCCAGTGGGGGTGCCGGTGAGGAGATGCAGGAGGATCCAAAAGAAGAAGACGGGAGAACCTTTTGGGCCGTATGCATTATCATTTAGTTGATGTTCCTTGGCTATATCAAATTTCTTCACTGAAGCGTTGGTGAATTCTGCAAGACAAATACTATCAGCATCTTCACATGTAGACGTTCGACCGTTTACACAAATGTAACAATATCACCGCTGTTTATGCATCATGACTTCTTATACTTACCAGGAGATTACAAACTTGATCTTGGGATACTCTCTGCAGAGATATTTGGGACTGCCATGCGCCACCAGTTTTCAGGTTAAGCCTTTGACCGACCAAATCATCTCCCTGGCAAGAAAAAGCAATTGATACCATATCATTCAGCATCCCGCACCACGTCATGTGGAGAAAGTTTTGAGTCTTGAGCTGAATATAAAAGTTGTTATCCAGCAGGCCCACGTCGAACTTGCCTGGTGTGGAACTGTCCCCTATCTTGCGCTGGCACTTGGCCATCATGGGCCACGCCGTCAACAACGATTGTGCCCCCCAAATCATTCAGCGTCAGAGTTCATGCAGATAACTTTCACGTTCGCTGTAAAGTTTATTTTTATTGCGGCCCAAACTCGCAGCCGTGCGATCTCAGAGAGAGATGACGAACCCGCCGTAGGAGAGGTTGATCCGCTAGGAGAAGTGGCTTGTTAATGTTGTGGGGGTGATTGGTTGGCCGGACTGCTGCGATACCTAACAAGTCTCTCACAGTGAAATATCCGGTGTAGCTGGCGATTGAATTTATTGCTTTTTTTCTTAGATTGTCAGGATCGACGCGAACATTGGTGCGGCTGTGTGCGTGGGGTCGGATCAACATCTTCGTGTCGGCATCTTGAGACGGACACGTCTTCGCATGAGCCACTAAGGCCAGGCGAAAATTCACTTGAATAAATACCCTGATTACGAATGGTATAGCAGATAAACAAGGACAAGATGAGAGAGCCCGGCACCGCTCAAGAGGATCTGACCTGCTGTCAGTGCGATAGGAAGATTGCCTTGGGTGAGGTGTTGGTGTGTTGAATGTATTCCAAGCATTTGAATCGTGTCACAAACAGATCTACTCGCCTCTCTCGGGTTCTCCAAGTACCACTAGAACCAGCTTAAAGGTAAGTGATTTGAGTTGGTCTGCTCTCTTTGGGTAATGAACAATGGAAGTGGACAGGCAGAGCTCTCGGACTTGCAGTCCCGGCCGGTTGCATTAAATGTTCCAAGGCTTGAGGAATTTTTCGACGTGGGGGTTATTAGTTTTGCTTTTTGTGGCTGATTTGGCCTTCTATCCCTTCAAGTGTCCAAGGTAATTAACAGCTAGGTCACCAGCACACGGATGACCAATCACGAAATGAGCATATCCTAGTGGCTGTTGGTGTGACAAAAAGTACAATACACTGGACCAGATATCGTCAGTGTTCTGGGTCGCTAAATATATTCTCACAGTTACGTGGCATACAGAGCTGTTCCCTTAGCGCACCCGAAAGAGCCATTGGTTTCTCATGCCACTCTAGGTTGTGGAGTGCATGTGTCTCTCACGTTGGCTGTGCTGGGAAGTTTTCTGGGGAATCCGTTTTAAACCACATCACCCAAGAGATGGAGGCAGAACACTAGCGCAAAATCATGCTCAAGCGGTCTACAGGAATTTTTTTCGGCAGCTTAGAACAGCCTACGGTGAAACCGTTGGACTACTTGTCTGAACTGGAATGTAAAAATTTGAAGGCATACAGGGTAGGTCTGTTCCGATTGGCCAACCCCGGTGCGTGCCTTGGCTGGGGATAAAGTCCGGGGTTCGGCAATTATTATTAGGCTCAACGTTCTCTCACGGGCTCAACAAAGCACAGGCCTTGGTTTGTTGTGAAAAAGTTATTCACAGACGGAGAAGCATAGAGTTAGATTACTGGTACCTCATCCATCGTGGCTGTTTCGCCTGCTGCTCCTCTTCCAGCAAGCCAGGCTTCATTACGTAAGCTGTCAAAAGCAACTTCGCATCGTTGGGTTGTTTCTCCAGCTGCAAACAAACAGAATATGCAAAACAGAGCCAAGGGTCGATCAACTTCATACGATGCACATCATATGACGTTCGGATGAATCGTCAACCGCTTCGAGTATAGTGTGCGGGCCGAACCGAAGTGCCGAAGCTCCTGTGAAAACCGCGGTTATTTGGGCTCCCGGGGCGGAATTATTTGTACCCGCCCCAGACCTCGGCACCGTAGCGACATGTGCCCCCTGTTTTGGTGGGGCCGTCATATGCGCTCTGCCAGCGGCATCCATCAAGACGTCACTCGCTTTGGCCTAAATCTCCGTCGCTCTCACCTTCAACCGAGTGTTTTTCTTGCTTCTTCAGCAGCGGATCTGGCCTGGGACAGTAGCTTCACTTTTGAGTTTGCGCCCTCGGATTATCCTCCCACTCGTCTCTGCGCCCCTACTTCTCCAGCGCTGCCCAGCCACCTCACCTCCCTGCATCATGGTCACCAAAACAGTTGGTCCCCGTCAGTCATTGACGGTAGTCGACAATAGAACGGGAAAATCCTACGAGTTTCCCATCACTCACAACTCCGTGCTCGCCACAGACATCAAGAAGATCAAGGCCGAGGCTGGCAATGACCGTGCCGAGGATGAGACAACCCAGGGCCTCAGAGTCTACGACCCTGCTTACATGAACACGGCTGTCGTCCAGAGCAAGATCACCTACATCAACGGCCAGGATGGTATCCTCCGCTACCGCGGATACCCCATTGAGCAGCTGGTGCACAAGAGCAACTTCCTCGAGAGCGCTTTCCTGCTCCTCTACGGAGAGCTCCCAACCGGCACCCAGTCCAGCAAGTGGCAGGATGAGATTATGCACCACACATACATCCACAGCGACATCGAGGGCATGTTCAAGTCGTTTCGCTACGACTCTCACCCCATGTCCATGTTGAGCTCGGCCTTTGCCACCCTTGGTGCTTTTGCCCCAGAGGCCAACCCCTCGCTGCAGGGCCAGAAGCTGTACACCAATGCTGCCACTGGCGACCTCGAGGCCCTCAAGATTCTCGACAAGCAGATCCTGAGAATCATCGGGAAGGCCCCTACCTTGGCTGCTGCTTCCTACCGCATGCGCCAGGGCCGTCCTTTCAACAGACCAGCTCAGGGACTCTCTTACACTGGCAACTTTTTGTACCTGCTGGACCACCTCTCCGGCTCCGAGTACCGCCCTCACCCTGTGTTGGAGAAGGCCCTTGATGCTTTGTTCATAATCCACGCCGATCACGAGGTGAACTGCTCCACCGCCACCGTCCTTCAGGTTGGTAGCTCCTTGGTTGACCCCTACAGTGTCGTGGCTGCTGGATGCACTGCGCTGTACGGTCCCTCGCACGGAGGCGCGTCTGAAAGCGCTATTCGCATGTTGATGGAGATTGGATCGCCCGAGAATGTCCCCGCCTTTATGGAAAAGGTGGAGAAGCGCGAGCGAGTCCTTGTTGGATTTGGTCACCGTGTCTACAAGAACGTGGACCCTCGTTCGACGGCCATCCGGGAGCTGGCCGAGGAAGTCTTCAAGGTCACGGGCCGTAACCAGCTCCTCGACACCGCCCTGACCCTGGCCAAGTATGCTCGAGAGAGCGAGTTTATGCGCAGCCGAAACCTTTACCCCAACGTCGACTTTTACTCTGGCCTGATCTACCAGGCTATGGGTTTCCCTCTTGAGTAAGTTATCACCCTCCCATCCAGAATATGTTTGTAACTTTAACGCTAACGGTGCAACTTAGCTTTTACCCTGTCCTCTTTGCTGTTCCCCGATGTGTTGGATGGTTGGCCCACTGGAGACAACAGATGCTCCAGAAAGGTGGCGTCAAGATCTGGAGGCCCAGACAGCTGTACGTGGGATCTGGAGAGCGCGACTACGTTGACATCAAGGATCGCGAGACCAAGGCTGGCAGCACCGTTTTTGATGCTCCCGTCGAGGTCAGCCACGGAGGAGACAGCAAAAGGAATCTGCTTGCCACTTACAAGGATGAGAGTGGCGAGATTCTCAAGCCCAAGCTTTAAACAGAGTTGGGTTGAGAGTGTTTTATATATTTTGACTACCTTTTTATGCGCTATAGACGGGACCGGCACCACCCACTCGTGTAAATTTGTACCCTGATTTGCCGGATAGTTGTACTTCAGAAATAAAAACCTGAATCACCATTTGCCTTGATGCCTTTGCCAGGAATTGACCGAGCTGCTTTTCGTGTAACGAAATTTGTTGGATGTGCTTGTGTACTTTCAGTTCTCAAAAACAACGCACACTACCTCGTGTTGGCATCGGGTGACGGCTTCCCATAGACTGTTGCCAAACAACAAGTCGTCAAACAAAGTCGACAGGCAAGTTACTCATAGTCCCCCTCTCTCTGTCTCTTTTTTCTTTTTTTCTTTTTTTTTCGTGTCAATCACATGCGGTTAGGTCTTTTCTACTGGCCCTGCTATTTGCTAACGGGTAGCAGTGAATGATGACTTATCATTTGGGGGTGAGATTGATGTGTGAATACCGTTGCAAGGTTTGATGGATCCTATTGACGTATTGACAGGATAGCAAAGACTTTGAATAAGCTGTGCTTGCTCAAAGTTTGATGAAGCTAAATCAGCATCCAGACTCATAATTATAGGAACGACACGTTTCAAAAGTGTAAAAAGCCAAACTATTTCTTGCGGGTTCAGCTGCTCACTTGTATTGACCAGTTGCCCCACCTGGGCGCATCGTGCTTACAGGTTTATCAATGCAAAGCTTTGCTCAGCCTGCTTGGCCTGCTTAGTGCTCACAAGCCCCAATTCTTGACCCCGCTTTATGATGAAAAATTCCAGGCTGCAGTCATGCAGAATTTGACGAGGAAATGTGATTGTTACATCATCATCGCGCCACGCTTTTTAGCTCTTACCAAAGACAACAGCCGGGTGTCAAACAAATGCGGCTAATAAACAGCGTGGCAATCTTTAAACCGAATAAAAGTATAAGGTAGGAAAGAGGCGAACCCCTTGACAAGTACAATCGAAAACTGGCCTTCAATCGAACAGCCTGAAATCTCAATACCATGGAGACGCTGGGCTATCCAGTGTTCAAAGGGCCCTTTCAAGCGGCCCAAGAGTCACAAGGCCTGCTCGGCAAGAGTCATCCGTTTCCCACACCATCTTATGGCCACGTATGTGACTTGTGTCAGTCTATTCCAACTGAGCTCTTTGTAGCAGGCTCCGACCTATTGTCTCGAAAATGCCGTGGCCATCGCCCTCCGGGGGAACACTGCATGGGTAAACATTCTATTGTTTGCGATGGCTGTGGAGACCGTATCGAAGGGACTCATGCCAACTGTAGCATATGCAAAGATGGGCGCTACGACCTCTGCGAAAAATGCTTAGATGAAGGAAAACGTTGCCAAGTGCCACAACACAAAGCTGAGAAGCGTTTTTTCAAGGACAATATGATTCGAACATTGAACGGATTCGAGTTCCAGCAACCACAAGAAACTGATGAAAACCCTGCAGAACCTGTTGAGCTCGATTCGGAGCCTGATGATGATGATGAAGCTGGTAAGGAGAAATTGGCCAAGGCACTCCACGAGGCTTATCTATATCACCCCAGCTTTGAATCGTTGGTTCAATCGGCGAAATCTGGGTGCCATGTCTGCTCTGTTATAGGATCTATGTTGCCGGACGATTTGTCAAAGCAGGATGCTGGTCCACTCTATCTTCAGTTGAGACCTGTTGAAGTCCCTCCGGATTGGCAGTATGTGCAATACATGTCCAAGATGTTACTAGAGGAGCCAAATCTTGATTCCGACGCGGACTGGGGAATGCCTGCTCTGGTGCTCTCTATTGACATGGGCAATGGTGAAATAGAGCCGCTTCTCCCGGTCTGCTACGACTGGGAGTCCGACCGGCAACGGGCCTTTTCACGACGGCACGAGTGGATTAGCAAGGATCGTAAGTGTTTCTATTACTCTGTGCTAATTTTCGCACGAGCTTATAAGGATGAGCAGGTCCGACCCAGATCTCGCCAGTTATTGAAGCGGATGGAAATCTTTCTGTGATAGCAGATTGGATTGAAGACTGTGCCAACAATCATGATGACTGCCCGAGAATATCTGCGCAAGGGTTTCTGCCGACGCGAGTAATTGACTGCGGGTCGAAAGACACTGCAGCACCCCCTCGGCTTGTGGAGCGGGATGACCTGCCCAATGGTGCAACCTACCTGACCCTAAGCTATTGCTGGGGTCAATTGCCAGAGGCCCCCTGGATAACTAACAAATCAAATCTTGACGACCTCAAGGCAGAGATACCCGCTGATAAGCTGCCCAAGACCATTTCAGACGCCATCCACGTGGTCCGAGCAATCGGCCGGCGGTACTTATGGGTCGATAGTATCTGCATCATACAGGACGACCGCGATGACTGGAGCAGGGAAGCCAAGATGATGGGGGACATTTACGCAAATTCGGCGCTGACGCTGATTTCGGGGTCGGATTCCGCTCACGGCGGTTTGTTTCTGCCCCGAGATGAACTCAAAGTCTCTGCAGCGAGCATGAGTGCAAACTACATCTGTCAAACGGGACAAATAAGGGTAACGCTGTATCCGTGCCTCAAATATATTGATCTCTCCACGGGACCAACAATAAAGCGAGCGTGGTGCTTTCAGGAGGAACTTCTCTCTCGTCGCCGTCTCTACTTTACTGAAGGTCAATTCGTGTGGGTGTGCGAGGGCGGCCAGCGGGACGAGGTGGGTCGCAAGTGCCCGAGCGATCAGCAAGCGAACGACGGCTATAGTTCGCCCCAGCGCCCCATTGGGGTGGCATTTTCCAACAGCACGGTTGTGGGCGAGTGGTTTGACATGGTCAAGGAATATACCTCACGGTCTCTCACATTTGAGTCGGATATTTTCCCCGCCCTGGGTAGCATTGCAAGACAACTTCAGAGAAAGTACCAAGACCGCTACGTTGCCGGAATGTGGGAAAAGCACATGATTTCCGGCCTTTTGTGGCAGCGGAGCGGCGATACGATTGCTCGACCAACGTCGTACAAAGCGCCTACGTGGTCTTGGTTTGGTGTCAAGGGTCGCGTGATCTTTGAACGCGATGGCAGTGGATCTTCGGTCCCTGATGCCGAGGTAGTCAAGCACAACATCCAAACATGCGATGGAGATGATTATAGTCAAGTCATGCCGGGTTCCACCATTACTCTACGCGCTCGTTTGCTGAACTGTGTTGTCAAGCAGGATGTAAGTGATGACCCCTGGGGAAAATGCTACAACACCTATCAGACACCTGAAAGGAAGGAATTGTCAAACGATCGAGAGGATGGAGAAGAAGAGGGGAAAGAGGGGGAAGAAGAAGATCATGATGACCAAGGCGGATCAGAGCAATGCATCCCAAACGACGGGAAAGCAGAGCTTATCGGACAGCAGGATATGAAGCACGGCTGCGGAGACGATGGCTGCAACGATGAATGCGTGCTTTTCTCGTCGGGACCCCCCAAATCGCAAGGTCAGAAACAGGTTATAGTTTCGGCGCCATGGGAAGCCTCCCCGCCGTCGCTGTTGAGGCCGCCAGCTGATCGACTGGAGCTGGTCGCATGCGTTTCAATGGGCTCTGATGGGCGGGTGTTTGGCACTGTATTTTTTGACGGTGAGGAGGAAGCTGATTACACCGAGGTCCAAGTGGCCTTCATGGCGCACACGGAGCGACCAGGCGACTTGATTGACAGGAACGGGCTTGCCCTTGTTCAGCAAGGCGTTGACGAAGAAACCAAGCTGCCTGTTTACAAGAGGATCGGCTATGTCGCGTTTTGGGACAAGATTTTGGGAGACGACGTCGAGTTTCTGACAAACGAGGAGAAGGTTGACTTTGTTATTTGTTGAGTTGGATGCTAATTTGCTGTTTGGAGCGGGTTGACAATCGTTGGAAAGTGCCACTGGATGTGTAAGTATGGCCTTTCATAATACTGCCTCGGCGCAAATGAGTCAGGTCAATACCCGAAACGCCGCGGGACAGGCCGCCCGGACTTGTAGGGCTATGATCTAAAACCTGCTTTATGAGAACTGAGCGGGCCGCATCGGTCTGCAAATCCAGGCCAGGATAAGCGGTGATTCTCAGCTGGCATGGGAGTCAGCAAAAGTGTAGTCAGAAGACAATAATGCTCTTGCCCGATCTGAGCGTTAAAAATCAATCCATTGCTGATCGGAGATTGTGTGGCGATTGCCATGGTTGTATTCCTTCGCCTTGACCTAGTTACATCAGGAAGAAGCAAAAAAAAGAAAAAAAGCCAGGAGGAGGCCCCGCAAGGGTTAACCGACCTCTTCCCACAGGGAAACGAGAGAAGAAGAACCGAGACAGATGATAACTCTATTCTTCGTGTTCACCGCTATGAAAGCTTTCATCTCACTTGTCATGTTTTATTGTGCGAAGGCATGGAACCGTATCACATTCTTGAGATTCTGGTTGTTGAAGAAGAAGAGGTTAGTAGTTTCAAGCACGATATGCATTAACAAACACGACATCGTTTATTAAAGACGAAACAAAACTCATTGGGTTGAAAGTGGGCAGCAAGGTGGGGGAATGGGGTTTCTGCCCTGTCAACCATGCGAGCGCATGAAGAACAGGTAAACCGTGCACCCAATGACAAGCAAAAGGAACGGTGTTGACAGCGCCCGAAGCCGTTGCGTCGCGCCAAGTGCTTTGAGTGCGGTGGAGTTGACTGCATCGTGACAGGGTTGTCCTGGTACCGTTGAATGTTGGGGGATGAGCAAAAGTGGGCGCGGGGCGGGCAGAGGCGAGAGATCAGGTGCGTGGAGTTCCTGAAGATGAAACATGAATAGACTTTCAAGTACTTGCAAATGGACATCTTCAACGCACACGCCACACCTAAAAACACCAAAAGATGCGATTCCGATGAAGGCACGCCCAATCAGGGCAGCATCCGAGCTGGGCGGCGCCGCAGCAGCTCCCGACTTGTCACTTATAATAGACCGAGAAATCGGCCGATGTCAACGTTTTGCTTCGGGCTTCGGCGTGGCCTGTCCGAGCGTGCTTGTGATTTGTCGATTCGCCTACCTGCTCGACCCGGCTGGTGGGTATCAATGCGACCAAGCCAGCCAATGGAGCAGGGGTCCGACTTCGATCAGAATCGACAGAAGCCTTACAAAACGCAGCAAGTCCACAGATGAAAAGCAAGTAAGGCCTCTACAGCCGTCCTGGATGGAGACTTTCGGGCACCCTGCTGCGACCGAGTTTCTTGCTCGCCAGAGTCTGTGCACAACTCAGCTGCCATATAAGTCGAAATGTGAAGGGATGTTGCCCGGCGTCCAATATGTCTTTTGAAACGCTGCAATGTTGTGCATGTCTCCAAAAGCCCTCTTAGGCGGCTTCCTGTTGGCGACTCTGCTGCCGGCCCGCGTAGCTGCCACTATTCTGGCCGACACGCTTTCAAAGGTTCCCGACTGCGCGGTACGTAGTTGTCGTCGGCTGAGTGCTCGTGAGCTTGGAACCACCCTCTCTGACCCGTTCGCTCAATCTAGGCTGCCTGCATTGCTAGCGCTGTCTCGCACTCAACATGTTCGGCCGCCAACCAGACGTGCGTGTGCACGAACCAACAATTGAATCTTGAGGCTACAATATGTGTCGTGCAATCCTGCACAAACAGACAGACGCTCTGTAAGTTGCCGACTGATTGGACTGACTTTTCTCAACTCCTTCTGACTCCAGCCTAGTTACGAGGAACGTGACCGAGACGGCGTGCGGTGCCATCCCTCGCGACGTGTCTGGCCAGTACATCAACATCTCCACCGCGCTTCTGGTCATCGCGAGCCTGATGGTCGCCCAACGACTCGCGCACAACTTCATATTTAAAATAGGGCTCTGGCTGGACGACTTGTTCATTGTCTTTACGCTGTTCGGCAACATCGGCTCCGCCCTCATCAACGTGCGGGGTCTGACGAGAAACGGGCTGGGCCGCGACATCTGGACCGTGCCGCAGGACGACATCTCGCCTTTCCTCATCTTCTTCTACTCCGCCATCATCCTCTACATTGTCGAGCTCGCGCTGCTGCGACTCGCCATGCTCTTCTTTTACCTACGCATCTTCTATGAGGGCTCGAAAAAGACGCGGTATACTATTTTGACCACCGGGGCGGTTGTGGTTACGACTTCCCTCCTCTTTCTTGGCTTGGCGATTGGAGTTTGCAGGCCGCTGAATCACTTTTGGTATAAGTGGGATGGCGAGCATCCGGGAACTTGCCTCAATTTCGACGCCATAATTTGGTCACACACCATACTCAACCTCGCTCTCGATGCTTGGATGCTGGCCATCCCCCTTTTTGAGGTTTGGAAGTTGCGGCTGGACTGGAAGAGGAAGATTGCGGCGGCCGTCATGTTTTCCGTCGGTTTATTGTGAGTTAGCCCCCCTCCCCGCCCTTTGCACCGGAGACGTGTTTAACATCTGCAAATAGCCTCACAGTAGTCAGTTTACTGCGCTTCAACGCCATCTTGAAGATGTCGCAGGACCAGACCAACCCCACTTGGCGCTTCTCCAACATCTGCAAATGGTCAGAAATGGAGATTGCCGTCGGAATTATATGCACGTGCATGCCCTCCTTGCGCAAGCTAGTTGGGAGACTGCTGTCGAGGTTTTTCAAGAAGTCCTCGACACTTACGCAGACAAACCATGACAGTCGGCCCAATATGAGTAGGACTGGCTTGCCAACTGAGTCGGACTCGGGCTCTAGATCCTCCACGTCCCAGGGACGGTCTGATGACTCGGGAACCATTGTTGTATCACACACCTTTACGATTGCGTATGAGACAGATGAGACATCGCTGGTGACCATGAAAGATCTGCATACGAATAGATGAGTAGATGCTAGTTAATGTAATGGAAACGAATAATCAGCCTTCCATTCTTGGTTTTGATGTGAATGGTGTGATTGGGCATGACCTGAAAGAGTTGGTTCTTGGACATCCCAATGAATGAGATTGTGAAATAGAACAAGGACCGCTCAGTAGATTTATTATTCTCTCAATGCTCCTCGACCAGCCTTTGAGAATTTAACTTCGATCAAATCCTCCGGCTCCAGGCCCATCTCTGCTCTGAGCATGAAATTCAAACGTTCCATCGAACAAATCACCGCTCATATACTTTTTGGCCCAGTTCTGGACATGAGAGGATGAGACATGTGCAGCGTACGCCTCGCGGCTTTCGAACCTATACTCAAGTAAGACGGGGCGCTTTGTTTGACATCAATAAGACATACTTTTCTATCCAAACGAATTAATTTTTACCCTCGACCTTGTAGAAGCGGTACATCTTTGCACCCAGCTCCTTCTCTTCAGTCTGCTTTGCTATCTCTTGGAAAGAGGCGAATGCCTATTGATGAGTTAGATCACCCGGATCAAGGTCAATCCGCTCCGTACCCCACTTCGTCTATCTCATCCGTCTTAACAGCAATGGTAGAGACAGAGAAGTATGGTTCGTTGACGGTATTGGCCGCCATGGTGGATCGATTCTGATTATTAACAACCGTGTGGTGTGACAATAAATGAGAGAGAGTAGTTCGATTCAATCGCTGCAGCCTAAGGATTTTGGCTAAATAAGCACCCTCATGTTGCACACCGCGCCAAGGTCACATGCACTGCGGGGTACCTGCAGTCGCATAAGCACTAAATACAGCTTAACCATAGACCAAATCAAAACACTATTATTTTCATAGCCCGACTGAGATGCCAAGCCAAAGCTACCAGCAAAACAATGGCCACGGTGATGGAGGGGTGTATGAGGCGCCATGGGGACATCTAGAACAATGTGCCTTGCCTTTTCAAGTAGTAATTGGTCCATTAGACTTGTAAATACTGTTGGGAGAATGGCATACTTGAAATATGTCATGTTTGCCTTGGTGACTTCTTTTGAACATCCACGCTCCCAGCCTTGGTTAGCTAACAATTGTTCATTTAAATTTCAATCGATGCGCGACTTCATTACCGTAGACTAAACCCAAGCCTTAATGTTGATACTCCTCCAAAGCCTTGGTAAGTTTCTCCCAGGTACTGTTATTCAAATTACCAGAAAGCCAATAATTTCCCTCAACATCTTTCCCAATAATATAAAACAGGTTTGGTAAATAAAAACCTTCCCATAGGTACACGTAGGATGGCTGTACTTTCACAGGTTCTGTCTTATCAACAAGAGCGGAGGAAAAGTCAACTTCAAAGAATTTCGACTTTGTTACGTTTGAATACGTAACAACCTGAAAGGAACCTTGGCCGAACCAAGGGTGGAATTTCAATGCATCTTTCCTAATCAAAGAAGCATATGCTTCCGCTTGAGGTCTCGTGCCATAATCTATAATTGATTGTCGAACCTTTGTTGCTGTAAAGCCAAGGTGCTCCTTCAAGACAGTTTTGGCTGGTATGATTGCTGTGAGAAGACCAACAGCATTGGACACGTAGCTGAACCCAGCTGGTAGTAAGTCTGGTGATAGCAAAGACCGAAGATCTTGTATGTTGTTGAGAAGCACAGTTTGATCAAGGTTGTTGGTCAAGCAGGAGACGACCATGCGACACCACCAAGCACCCAAAACGTCTCCTTCACTCAGGAAGGGCGGAGCATCAGGAATTCTAGCTATTGCTTGAGTGGCGCTTTCATGTAGCTGGCGCAAAAAGGGCTGAGGGACGCAGACCAGTCTTTTCCGACTACCACCCAAAAATAAACTAATGTTCCGTAGAATATACTGTTTAAATAGGGTGAAGTAAGACAATTGTTTTTCTTGCAGCTTATGAGGCTCCTCGCAGTTGAGCCCAAATTGGGCCAATGGATCCGAGCCGACGCCGCAAAGTTTTGGTACTTCTTCAGGTCGACCATCCATGATGCATATCCATGCTCGTAAGATGATGGTAAATCCCATAATATCGCAAAGAGTATGGGGAAATGATACAGAGACGCAGGTTGCATCGTGAAAGGAGACCACATGAAGCCCAATTTGTGCGATATCGACATTGATATAGTCTCGTAAACTTCTGGGAGTTTTGGGATGATACGATAGATCTTTGAAGAGATCAGGGTCTGAAACTACTCGAGGTGCTTTAGTAGCCTTTGGAAGCCGACAAGCCAATGGGTGACTGGACATTGGCATATCTTGATCAGTGTGAAAAAAGTTTATGGGTGGGCGTTTGTCGGTGAACTCATGCGGGACATGGTATTCAAATCCTCCGGTTTTCTGTCATGGATATAATTAAAACAAGTATTAAAGCGTTGGGGGCAATCAAAACTTACGCTGCGGCGCAGGCGAGCACTCAGCTTTTGCCACTCGGGCTTCTTGGCCAACGTCTCAAGACTTTCTCGAAGTTTTTTCGGGTCGAGAACGCCATCGACCACGAAAAACATGCTGAAGCCCATGCGTTGAAAGAGCTGGGCATCGTCGAAGTAGTGGAACGGCACTACCTTGTCCATATTTTCTATGGCCGACACAAATGTGTGCAAGATTTAGAAAATCAGGTTGAGTAAATTTAAGCGGGGATTGTCGTGAAAATCAGATACAGATTGACGAAATGTAAAGAGTCAAAAATGAGCACTTCGAGAGGTTTTTTAATGTACTGGCACCGTGGACCCAGATTGTTTTTCACGCATACGGCGTCAACACAGGAAATAATGCTGAATGAGTAATAGTAATGGGCGGTGTTGTCAAATTCCCTCAGATTTCGGCGACTTGGCCTTCCGCTCAATATGACATCTGAGACCTGTGTTGGCCTCGGCATAGAGAAAGATTCACCTTGCATGAAAGCTAATGAAGCCGCCGGCCATTCGTGCCCACCTTTCCCCCTTTCTCTTTGGGCTAATAAAACTAGACCTCAGGCTTTCTGTATTATACCATGCCGCTGGATGGTCTGAGAGACGGCCTACCAAGCCACACGTTAGACACACGCCCGTAACACGAGGCTAAATAGCGGCAGTGTAGCGTGGTGGAGCAAACATGAGAACCAAAATAGTCACTAGCAGACTTCACTAGCATAGCCGATCACCAAAGCGCGTGCTACAGTGGGTCTGCAAAAGTTCCGAGGAGTTGCCGAACCGGCCCACGCCCTCATCATCACATACAAACCTCAACAGTAGATTTCACAGCCAAATGAGGTCTAGTTTCTTCATTAAATATACTAATATATTGGAAAAAGAGGGCATTTTTTAAGAGTCTATATCAATATTTGGTGTACCAACCATTTGCATCGATAACAGCTTGCAGCCGGTCCCTCATCGACTTATATAGGTTGGTCAGGACCCTGTCTTCAATGCTATTCCAAGCTTCAGCAGCAGCCTCGCGTAACAGTTGCAAAGTCTCATCATTTCGAGGCATATCATTAAGTTCTGGGTGTAC